>JAJIBD010034709.1:0-14821 GCA_021461705.1 Cryptotis parvus
AAAATAAAAACAAACAAACTCCCATTTCTCACTCAGAGTGTCTAAAAAATAAAAAATAAAGAAAAAGAGGGAAGTGTATGCTGTAACTTCCACCAAATATTAACTTGGGCATTATTACAAATAGTAAGCATGAGTAAAAAATAAGCATGAATTTTGCATAATCCCACTTTCATTTTTATGATCTGTTACCCAAGATTTGCTGAAAAAGATCACTTGTATCACTTGTCTTTCCGTTGTTCATCCCAAACATTTTGCTTGAGCAAACTATGAAAACGCAATATCCGGCATATGTGCTGCTACATGCTGGTGACCCCAAAGGGCATCTTCTTGCTCAGAACATGAAAAGGCATCAAACCATTCCTTCAAAGAGTGAAGTATACCTGATGTTACTGGTTTTGACATATCAAATATGACAGATTGTTGCAGGACACCTAAAAGCCTGAGCCGCTCCCCTGCGATTGCCTCCTGCAGGTCACTTCATAGATAGGGGATAGTCAGAAAGTGGCAGTCTTAACTGACCATGTACTCTGCTGGCTGGTATAAATATTCTCTCATGCTACCACAGTAATGGGACTAGCTAGATAACACCACTAGCATATTTGCCTTTTTCTTGTTGGATCTCTCTAAGCAATTAGACCAGAGAGAAATACTGTTTGCTTCTAAGCAAGCAAGCATGGCTCCCTGATAACTCTCAAAGGCAACTAAAATACAAAACTACCGTGAAGTAGGCAGAGACTCTTGTGAAGGCTTGGAGAAATATTTAACTGGCATTAGTATTAGTGTTTGGTACAGAGACATGCCATCTCAGAAAACCTTCTCTACCCTAAAGGCAATTCCGGAAACAGATCTTGGCTCAAGATGTGGAGTGAGGTGCTGGGACAAATTCGACCGAGGGGCATTTGATCCTTCCTGCCAAGGGCCGTTAGTTGCTCTCGCCCATAATTCTGCTGGAGGGCTTAATTAAGCTCTGGGTCCTTGTAGAAACAACCAGATGGTCTCCTGAGTTGCTACATTCTATAAGAGCTATTTTCCTGTTTTCATCTCTAGATAGCCCAGCCTAGAATGGGCTGGTCTAGAGGGTTAATTAGTTCTAGCTATAAAATAAGCTGCAAGAAGAAAGAAGCTCCATCTCTTTTTCCCACTTTTTCTTTAAGCTGTAGTGTTGCTTCTCTGTCCTCTCAATTTCTCTGTTGGGCCCTCAACACGTGGTGGCAGTCATCTTGGCCTACACACAGCCGAGTCTGGCTGGGAGCGCAGAGTCGGAGGTTTCCCTGCTCTGGATTGCATATTGGAACCTGTGATATTAACCCCTTTTAAATTACATCGGTTACAGTCTGGCATCCATTCCCACGCCCGGCTTCTAAGGTAGAAGGAACTCGCTTCCGGCACTGCCAGGCCCAAGCCGGTGCTCCGTGTGGGGAGACTTGTCAGGCGCTCTGCCTGCCATGTGGGTGGGATACTCTTGAGTAGTCTCTCATCTTGTGAATTTATTGATGAACCCACACAGCCGCTTTTGATCGTGCAAGATGGGGAAAGATCCCTGCTCCTGGATTTTTGTGCTGGTCGGCTTTCCCACAAGGGTCATCTATGTTTTGTTTTGCTTCTGTTTGCTGAGTCACACCTGGGGAGATTCAAAGAGGGGGTTACTCCTGGCTCTCAACCTCAAGGAATTTAGGTCAGCTGCATGCAAAACAAATGCCTAACCACTGGAGTATCATACAGCTACTGTCAAATTTTTAGAGTTCTTAAACCAGCAAGTAGATTGAAACTGTGACTCCTCCCCAACATGGGGAGGAAACTATAGCTTCTCCCCTCAGGTAGAACGCCATATGTAGAGGAGGTAGCTTCAGGGCAGCAGCAGCTACTGTGGCTGCAAATGAAAACTAGCTTCCATGTTGCACTGAACCCGCATCTTGGCTTCTTTCATCAGATTCTCCTGCAAAGACAGCCAAATTACCCCAACCACTTTTAGGCCCAATAGTCCATTCAATCAAAAATCACAAAAATAATGGCAAACATGGAAATATTAATCCCAATCTAAAATAATACTCAATTCAGGCCAAAGACATGTATCACTGAATCAGTACTAGAGGCCCCACACAAGTCACACGGAAAAACAAAATGGAAGGAAATATCCTTGAAGGGAAAAAGGAGACCACCCTATTTACTAGAGCCTACACAGCTACTACCTGGCAGTGAGAGGGGTCATTGATAGTACCCAAGTATCCACTTCCAGATTACCTGGCATCAGGAAACAACTAAGTCCCGCCAGGAGAAATGGATGAAGAAAAGAACTAGCCAAGTCTCTGAAAGAGATATGCCCATATACATAATCTCTCTGATAAAGAATTCAGATAGAAATAATAAGGATGTTGTGGTTCAAGAACAATAGAATAGGAGCATTAATAAAGTACATTCTTAATAAGTAAAACCTATAAACAGAAGTGTCATTAATAAAAACAATTGGGAGATAAAATGGAAAAACTCAGTGGGTGTCAACGGTAGAATGACTACAGCTGAAGATGCGAACAACTGGACTTGAAGAAGAGCTTATGAAAGCACTCAGGGATGAACAGATTATGATTTTAAAAATACCTCAGAAATAGCTCAAGGAAAAAGATAGCATTGGGATGAATTCAAGGAGATTGCAATATAAGAATCATCCAAGTCCCCAGAAAGGACAAGGAGGCAACCACAATTTGGGAAGCGGGGTTCAACATTGTATCAGGACACTAGTTCTCTTCTACCTCCGAGGCCACTGGGGAACAGATGAAAACCCATGGCAGTCTGGCGCAGTTCAAAAGGCTTTTAATAGTACAAAGATCTACCCACCGCAATCCAATATAATGAAGAACTCTAGCGCTCTGGGGTCAAATTAGACCACACAGCAGACCCCAAGTCTCCCACCAAAGAGAGGATCACGAGAGGAGAGTCCTACCACTTTGAAATGAGGAAAGGAATAAATTAGCTAATTCAGTCCCTTATATACACAAAATAATCTAACTGTTGGCAGGGAGGGTCCTGTCAACAAAGAACCCTAAACAGCTTGTAGAAGGGTGGTGCCATCCTAATCATCATATAGAGTATAAGCAAAGAAGATTTATACCAAAGGACTAATCCCTTCTCCTGAGATTATCTCTTATAGTAAACACTGGAGAGAGCTACAGTATAAAGTAACTCATCTTAATTTCATGAGCTTCACATAATCTGAATGGTACCCACAGGTCCCTTCTTATTTATTATCTGTGCCAGGGTGATTCTGAGTATCTTGTTCTCCGCTTATAAAGAAGGGTCACACTCGCCTGCATGAGGGAAAACTAGTATTATCCTTACTATAATCTTAAAGATAGTCTCAATGTAGCCAGGATGGCAGTCTCCTGGATGAAATTCTGTCTCACACTGGGTGCAGTGGATAAAGAAGGAGCTGTGCCCACAATCAAGATAGCATAGAAGTCTTGGTAAGATTGTTTAACAAGTCAGAAGTTGTTTCAGAGTCAAGGTGACTTCTGTAACTGCCACACCCTCTATCAATTGTTTACATGGAAGAGATCTCATTCTCCCTGCTGCCCGACTTAGAGCATATGCGTGAACTGCATTGACCAGCAGAGCAGAAACCAGCTTTCCCGTTGAACCCCTGCATTCCATGGACCACGGTAACTTCCAACCGAGTCCACCATACCGATGTGGAGCCTCGGAGGCCAGCAAACCACACACCTTGCTGGCAGCGATCTTCACAATCCACACTCTGCAGCTGGTAGATCTCCCCCAGCATGTAATCAATCTCAGCCCACGAATCAGTCTACAGCCTGGCTTTGTCAGAAACCCAGCCTACAAGGACCATCATCGAGAGACCCATGATTATTTCAAGCCTAGGAATGCTTGAGCCTAAGACACAGAGTACACCCAACGGAAGAAACCAACTTTTCCCGTTGTGCGTAGCCGCTGCATCGGTCTGGTGATACCATAAATAATACACCCACCCCTCTGCAAGAGGCCCTGGCGTGTAGGGAATATAGCGCCACGCAGGCAGAGCCTGGCAAGCAGTCCGATCAGCAATGTTCGATATGCCAAATCCAGTAACAAAAATGTTTATTTTCACGGCCAGAAGAGCATATCTGGCGGCAGCAATAGTGAAAGGCAAACAAGCAGTGCCTGATAAATTTCACCGTCTAAGGCTGCAAAACAAGATTCAAAACAACTGTCTGTACTTTCCAATGCCACGTCACGCTGGCATGGAAGAAAAATGAGGAGATATGATGGTGCAAGCGCAAAAGATCAAGTACGACATCATTGGTCAACTGGAAATAGGGAGGCGTCAATATCATGCTGTATTTGACACACCAGAGAAGAATTGTTCCCTTTGTGAACATCTGTAGAAAAACGTCGGTGGCGTTGGTGTCCTTGTCAACCTGAACATGGCTGTCAACATTGTGATTCATTTTGAATGCCTAACAAAACCCGAATAGGGCGATTACAGGAGATGTGGTCCACTGCCAGCAATTTCTATCTTCATTGTCTATGCCACCAACATCCACATGAGAGATAAGTGAAATTCTACATGGAATTGGAAGTTCTATAAAAAGATACACCTTCTATAAGATCTGTAGTCGGTGATTTTTAGGTAAAGATAGGACCAAGAAGATCGGCTGAAGAACTCCACATCAGGACCCATGGCCTGATGGAGCGAACAGGAGAGACTATCTAGGGTTATCATGGCCACCAAGACTATTCAAATTGGGAACTCACAGTTTCAGAGGGCTGAGCTGACTTTGGACATGGGAATCTCCTGGCGGACAGTTACACAATGAAATTGACCACATCATGCTCTGTCGACGGTTTTTGTCTTGTGGCCGATGTTGCTGTCGTCCCCAAAATTCAAAGACAGGATCAGGACACCGTCTCCTTAGGTCAAATTCTACTTCCATAGCGGGGGAGCAAAAAGCTACCAGAAGTTTATGAAGAGAACTCCCAGAGCGACCCACCAACTGAGGAACTCTTTGGCTGTACAGCAACATGGGAAGATACCATCATTGGCGACATCAATGAAGAATACAAATAACTGGATTTCAGCATCTCCATGATTGTGCGAAGAATGCAGAGAGAGAGAAAGACACAAAGGGCCGCCTTGTCTTTAGAAACCTTTTGAACTCATTTGCCCGCGTGCAAGCGTGAGCCTCAGAGACCAAAAGCTAATGTCCAGAAACTTGCTTCTATGGGATTTTTAAGAGAAGCAATAACAAGAAGACCTCAAAGACAGAAAGGCAGAAATATACTGGAAGATGCAGCAGAAGCCGGAAAAGCATTTGCACCACCGCTGTCCTTCGCCAACTATATAAGACCAAGACTGCCCTCCGACACGATGGATCTATCCCATCTTTCAGAAAGGCAATGGAGAAGATCCAGGACTACCTCAAATCTCTTTTGATAGGCATCAACTGCCCCAAAGCAAATTCCACCCAGGATGGATATGTCATCCCAACATTCTCTCCCATTCTGAATCAAGGCATGTCATCTCGTGGTTAAAGAGAGGGAACAAGCACCAGGCCCAAGGCTTAAGTCAGACCGCGATCACCTGAAGAATCTGCGTGATTGCTCATCAATACATAGCTCTGCTCTTCACACGCTACCTGTCCAGAATGCAGGTGACCTCCCAATGGAAAACCAGCAGGACAGTTCTACTATTCAAGAAGGGAGACGCTGTTCACGACATAAACGCTACCACCCCATCTGCCTGTTGTCATCATCTACAAGCTGTTTACCCAGGTCATCACCAGCACAGAATAACCCAGAACACTAGATGAAGGACAACCATGCGAGCAAGCAGGTTTCCGGAAAGGAATTCAACACAATCGACCTTATACACACAGTTACCAAGACCCTGAAGGAGCGGTTTGAGGCTCGTCATATTCCTGAATCACCCAGATGCCATTGGGCTACATTGGCACGTGATAAGTCAATGGAAATGTTACTGGGCGCCCGCTCTGAGCACGTAGATGAATAACGTTATTCAAGTGATCAAGTGAAGCGATCAAAGAGTAGATTAAGCCCTGAGTGGGTAAAACAGCTTAAGTTCCCAAACTAAGCCTGTCATCAACACTCAATGAGGTAGAGCAGTTAAAGTCATCATTGCTGAAAAGAAAGTTCTAAGATCTAAGGATGCAGGATTCAATGAAGAAGTCCAAAGCATACAGCTAAAAAGACCTAATAAAACTCTAAGTCATATTCTAATCATAACCATGGCCTCATGGATAGAGACTAATGCTGCAAGCAGTAAAGATCAAAGAAGGAGGAAATTTCATAAAAAGAAGTGTCCTTACATTTTATAAATGGGCTTATCAGTCTAAACTGCCTGATCCTGAAAACATTGGTGGGCCACAGTGAAAAAAACTCAATAGAATGAAAATATCATTAACAAGTTCCCAAATAGACTCTGTTTCAGATTTGAAGGAACAATACACAACTTCATTATTACTTAACATCCAGGACTAGGAGGACTTGTCAATGGTTGTAATCTACCACAATGGTTGGTGTGGGGGGAAAAGAGATTAGGTAAGATAAAGGACCAGTTTGTCAATAATAGATGGGAAATAATGCTGATAGACTAGAGCTGAGTATTGGAAGTATGTCAAGGATATACAGAAATGCTTTAGTGTCTCTATTGCAAACCAGAAAGTCAGAGAGAGGGGAGACATAGAAAAGAGAAGAAAGAAAAGAGAAAGCCTGCCTGAGACATAAACATAGATTTATTGCTGGAGGTGGAGAAATGGCTTGGTGTTGGGAAATGCACTGATTGGAGGATGGATGTTGGAACACTGTACATGGCTGAGACAATCAGTAGAACCAGTTTTGGCCCATTGCATGATTCAATAAAATGTAATTATAAAAAAAATAGATAAATAAATAAGCCAAACATCTCAGTAGCACCAGAGACTCTAAATCAACGTTGAAGAAAAGAATAAATGGACTAATATAAGACAAGAAAAACCTCCAAACACAACAAAACATCTACAGAAAGATGGCACAAAAACCCAGTGAATAATCACTCTCAATCAGTCAATGAACTAAATGCACCCACTTAAGAACTACAGAGTGTGTACAAAGACAACCTGAATCCAACATTCTGCTGCCTAAAGAAATGCCAACAATCAAGCAAACACACACACACTCAAAGGTTGTAAAACAATTCTTCACTGCAAACAGAGATTTCCTCCCAAAAGACTGGAGTGGCCATACTAGTATCTGACAACATAGACTTTTTGAATGAAAAAGTTTAGAAGAAAGGATGGTGAGGCCATTTTTAATAATCAAGGGATATGTATATCAGGAAGAAATCCCACATACTAAATGTATATGCACTTAATGAGGACCTAGAAAAATACTTTACACAACTACTCATAGACTTCAAGGAAGGCGTTAACAGCAACACAGTTGTCAGTTGGAAACTCTAAACTACCTTATGCCTCTTGGTAGATCAAGACAAAAACTCTGCAAAAGTAACGCTGAAGAAAGAAATAGAAAAGGGCTCTGCATTAGTAATATACTGAGGTTTTCCATTCCCAAAAAGCAAATCTCATTTTCTCTGTTTTATAGAAACATTCAAAGATAGACCACATTCTGGGTGGCAAAACATGCCTCAATAACACTTGGCAAGTAGAAATTGTCTGAACTATTCTTTCAGACCTTAATGCACTAATCAGAATTTAGTCACATACGGAAGTAGAGAATCAAATCTTCCTGGTAATTAATAACAATGGTGAAGAACTAGTGAATTCATAATGAAGAAATCATAAGCGATTCTGGAAACAATCTAAGAATAGGCACTAGAGTTGCAGAATTTATGGAACATGGCTACAGCAGTGTTAAGGGTGAAAGTTAAGTAGCTCTACCCAAGTATTCATCAGGAAGGGCCCATATAAATAATTTGAGTGCACAGCTTAAGATCTTGAAAATGATCAGCTAAAATAGACATTCTTGTCAGGGAAGAAGGAAATAATAAATCAATGAGCTGGAAAGCTGATTGTTTTGATAAAAATAAGCTTAAGATCAACAAACGACCACTAACCCAGGAAGCTTTCCTAAAAGGGAGGGAGAGAGAGAGAACCATAATAAACCCAATCGTAAATGAAAGGGAGACATCACAACTTAGAAACCACAGAAGTCTGATGATCTTTTGATCATCAGATTACTTTAACATCTGCATGCCATGAAACAAGAGAACCTAGGGAAATGGACAATAAATTTCTGGAGCTAAAACCTCCAAAGTCTAAACCAAAGACTACAGAATGGACAGACCTATCACTATTGAGGAAATTGAAATGTAATCAAGAATGCTTCCATAAAACAAAGAAAGGAATGACCACTCAAAGGGATTCGCTAGTGAATTCTTCCAAACCTTTAAAGAGGATCTATTGCCCAGTCCTTTCAAGTTTTCCAGGAATTTAAGAATCAGAAGCACTTTGAAACAGTTTCTATGATTTTATATTACCTGATGCAAAGCATACAAAAGACACCACACACAAAATAAAATTACAGACCAATATCCCTGAGTTAACACGGAGTGCAAGATCCTAAACAAAATACTAGCAAATAGAATCTAATGACTCATCAAAATTATACGCAAGACCAAGTAGGAATCATCACACAGGGATGCAATGATGGTTTAACGATTGCAAACTGATCAAGAAAATATATCAGCAAAAGGAAAAATAAAAACAGTATGATCATATCAATAGATGCCAAGCATTTGACAAGATCAGCACTAACAGCCACATGATAAAGCTCAACAAAATAAGAATTAAGGAGCTTTCATCAATAAAATCAAAGCCTTCTACAACAAGCCCACAGCAAGCATTGACCTCAATGGGGAAAACTGAAAGCCATTCCTAAGATTGGGAACAAGACAAGTTTGCCAATTCTTGCCCACACTTCTATTCAGTATAGTACTAGGTAATAGTCATAGCAGTTAAGGAAGTAATAGATTTAAGAGCATTCAGTTAGGAAATGAAAGCGTTAAGCTATTGCAGATGCCATGATACTCGACTTGGGTAACCCTAAAGTCTCTGCGAAAGCTCAAAAAATAATATATCTGTATAGTAGATTGGCAGCTTACAAAATACCCCAGAACCCCATGAAAAACTCCCTGTAGAAAATAACAAAGAAGCAAGCGATGACTTAAAAAATCTGGTTCTAATTGTGCCTCATAAAATCAGAATCCAGGATTCAACACCTAGGATGTGAGAACTATACAAAGTAACTACAAAATAGTACTACAAGAAGCCAAGATTACACTTGAGGAAATGGTGACACATCCTGCTCATGGATTGCGAAAATTAATAATATAGTCAAAATGCAAATACTCCATGATACATTACAAAAAGTTCAATGCCGGTCCTTATAATGATACCCATGACATTTAAAGGGAGTTGATCAAATCCTCCTGAAATTCATATGGTCAATAAACTAATAGTTTCTAAAGAAATCCTTGTTTAAAAAAGAGATAGATCACCTTCTTACCTCAACTTCAAACTGTAATACAAAGTGGTAATCAATTAAAGCAGCTTGGTATTGGAATAAAGGCAAAACCCAAGAGCCAATGAAATAGAGGCTGAATATATTGAAACACACTCTCAAAATATTGATCACTTAATCCTTGACAATGGAGCAAGAAATATAAAATGGAGCAAAAAATCACTCTAGGAGCAAAAAAAAATCCCTCTAATAAGTGGTGCTGGGAAAATTGGACAGCTACATCTAAAAAAAATAAACTCAGACTTCCCCATGCACAAGAGTCGGATAAAAAATGGATTAAAGACCTCAACATCAGATATGATTCCATAGGTACATGAAGTAATGTAGGCAAGATCCTCCATGACGTAGAAGCTAAAGCCATCTTCAAAAATGAAACACCACTCGAGCAAGCAGACATAAAGATAAACAAAAAGGGGACTACAGAAACTTCTATTCTGCAAAAAATGGTGACCTAGGATACAAAAGGGAGTCTATATACTGTTAAAAAGTTATCTATCCAATAGATATTCGATGGGGTTAATATTCAATATATGGCATTTCACAGAATTTTTACAAGAAAAAAAATCCAATCATCAAAAAATTGGGAGAAGAAATGAACGGGTATTCATCAAGGAAGAAATACAAATGGCCAAAAAAGCACATAAAAATCTACATTGCTAATCATGACAATGAGATTTCATCTCACACATAGAGATCAGTACACATCAAAAGATCAAGAATAACCAGTAGATGGACATGGAGGAGGTTCATGTTGAGTGAAATTAGCCAGAAGGAGAGAGACAGATATATAATGACTGCTTTTATTTGCACCCGACATAATATATATATGTACATATTATGATACCAATATCAAGGTCAGGTGAAGCATGGATCAGGTTTTGTCAAAGGTGGAAATTATCCAAACGTGTAGGAATCAGAGGCTAGGTAAGACCAGAGAGTGGAACATTGTGCCAATAATTGTTGAAAGCACTACTACCAACCTAGAACTGAGTATTAAATACTGGAAAAAGATACACATGACATCATTTTAATATATGTATTGCAATCCACAATGTGGAAGGGAAGGAAAAAGAGAAAGAGAGAAAAAGAGAAGAGAAATAAAGAACCTAGAGGACAGGCTAGTGGAAGGAGGAGGGAATCAGGGACATAGGTGGGGAGAAATGGAAATGGACACTGGTGGAGGGATGCAGAGTAATTGAACACTGTACGACAGAAACCCAAATATGAACAACTTATGAATATCTTTGTAATTGTGTATCTCCACGGTGGTATAATAAAATATATTTTTAAAAAAGAACAACCAGTAGTGAGTATGGGTTCGGGAGAAAGGGACTCTTGTTATTGTTGGTGGGGAATATGCGGACTTGTCCAGCCAGTTTTTGAAAACAATATGGATATTCCTCCAAAAAAACAGAAATTGAGCTCCATTGACCCAGCAATACTACTCCTGGGGATATACCCTGGGAGCCGCCAAAATTGCAGAAACATCATCTGTAATTCTATGTTCATTGCAGCACTATCCAAGCTGGCCAGAATCTGAAACAACCTTATTCTTCAAGAATAGATGACTGATTAAAGAAACTATAATACATCTATACTATGGAATTCTGTATGCAGCTGTTAGGAAAAATGGTGTCTTGAAATTTGCCTATAAAATGGATGGACATGGATATTATCATGTTAAGTGAAGTGAGTCAAATGGAAAAGAACAAATATAGAATGAACTGCATTCATTTTGGTATAAGAAAAGTAGTATGAGTCTAATCAGGGAAAACAAGGGCCAGGGGGACCTTGTTTGGAATCTTCCATAGATGTATGTGGAATGGATGTCAGGTAATTTAGTGAATGGATCAGTTTGACAATGATAGTTGAAAATGATAATGCTCGATTAGAACTGAGTATTGAACATAGGTAAAGAAATATACATGATAATCCTTCAGTTTCCAAAAACTAAAATGTGCAAAAAGGAAAGTGAGAATAAGAGTGAGAGAGTGACAGTGAGAGAGAGAGAAAGAGATAGAAAGTGCCTGCATAAAGGCAGTTTTGTGGGGACACGAGGGCTGGAGGAAAACTAGGAATTGGAATTGGGGAAATGTACACTGGTGTAGGGGTGGGTGTTGGAACACTGTATGACTGAAGCCCAATCATTAAAAGTTTTCACGGTGGTATAATAAAAAATTTTTAAAAAAATTTTTGTAATGTTCTATCTCATTGTGCTTTATATAAAAATTAGGGTTAAAGTGATATCACAGTGTGTCGGGCTTTTGCCTTGCGCCAGCTGACCCAGGTTCAATTCCGGCATCCCATATGTTTCCCCAAGCACTGCCAGGAAGTAATTCTGCCGAAGAGCCAGTAGTAACCCCAAGCATTACCGGATGTGACCCAAAAAAAAAAATTAAATTAAGTTAAATTGTTTTAAAAACTTCAAATCTATTTGGATTATGACCCATACAACTAAAAAAGATAAAATATATAAGAGCAAATTGTTCTAAACAGAATTATAATTAGAAATTATGAAGCTAGATGCCTGGCCTGCCACTCCAGCAGAGCCTCGCAACAAACCAAAATGACCCACATTCCATGAGGGCCTCCATTTTCCACATCGGACTTCCCCTCGTCAGAACTCCACCCAGCAGACCAGCCTAACACAGCCCGGCTCACGCGCAGCTGCAAGCAGCGTGAGATTCATCAATAAATGCTGGATTTAGAGATGACTACAAAGAGTATGCTACTCGCATGGCAGAGCCTGGCAAGCTACCCGTATTATATTTGATATGCCAAATACCAGTAACAATTATAGACCTCATTCCCATGACCTGATGGAATGGTTTGAGGCTCTTTATGTTCCTGGAGCAAGTAGGTGCCCTTGAGCTCTACTTGCATGAGACAGGACATATGGAGATGTTACTGGTGCCCGCTCGAACAAATTGATGATGAACGGGAAGACCGTAATACAGTGATACAGTGAAAGCTCGATGCAGAATGCATAATCAACTTTCTTGGATAGATCAGACTGACAGATTCAGATTAACTGAATCGGGCTATTGAAGAATTAAATAAGTCAAAAAGAAGCAAGATCTTTTCAAGGGAAAGAAACAAGATGAGCAAAGATACGAGTATGAATATAAAAAGTCTGTGGCGAATCTAAATCTAATTCTTCAGTTATATGTGTTTGTATGGCCAGATTTTAGGGATATAGAAATGAAAGATACTATTTCTATTCTCAAAGAAAGTTACATTGTACTGGAAGTGAGAGAGTGGAAAGTCAATATAGAGCTAAATAGTTTATGAAGGGACCAGAGGAAATATACTCAGAGCCATGCATGAGACATTACATGAACACAGAACAGCAAACAAAGCTATAGGGCAAAGGAAGAGTAAAATGATCTCATAGACACAATATCCAACTGAGTGTTAATACTTAATTATAAATTGAACTATTGACTGGAAAGATTATAGAAAAAAGTTTATTGTACAGAAGTAGAAAGTATTCATTAAGAGAGATTAAAGTAATTAAAGATCATCACACTTTTGAGGAACATCAAAAGTGTGGATGGACAGTGTGAAAAGTGTATAGGACAGATGATAAGGAAAACAGAAGCAGCTGGTCAAAAGGGGGTTAAGTATTCCTTATAGTGACCATTTTGAATCTGTATAAAGCTCTAAGGAGTATTACCATTTTGATAATGTTAATTCTCCCAATCCATGAACAGGGAATGTGTCTCCATTTTCTCAGGTCCTGTTTTGTTTCTTTTTTTTTTTTTGCTTTTTTGTGTCACACCCAGTGATGCACAGGGATTATTCCTGGCTCTTCACTCAGGAATTACTCCTGGTGGTGCTCAGGGGACCATATGGGATGCCGGGGATCGAACCCCCATTCTTCAGAATGCAAGGCAAACGCCCCTACCCGCTGTACTATCGCTCCGGTCCTCAGGTCCTCTTTTATTTCTTGAAGCAATGTTTTGTAGTTTTCTTTGTACAGATCCTTTATATTCTTAGTCAAACTGATTCCTAGGTATTTGATTTTCTGTGGCGCAATGTGAATGGGATCTTATCTTTTTAATATCCTTTTCTTCCCTTTCATTATTTGCATATAGGAAAGCCACTGACTTTCGGGTATTGATTTTGTACCTTGCCACTCTACTATAGTAATGTATTGTTTCTAGGAGCTTTTTTGGTAGAGAGCTTAGTGTTCTCTAGGTATATCATATGTTGACAGCTGGAGTTCTTCCTTTCCTATCTGGATGCCCTTAATATCCTTTTCTTCCCTGGTTGCAATGGCTGGAGTACTTCCAGTACTATATTGAATAGATGTGGTGAGAGTGGGCAACCTTGTCTCGTCCCCCAATCATAGGGAAAGGCTTTCAGTTTTTCCCCATTGAGAATGAGGCTCGCTGTGGACTTGGAATAGATGGCTTTGACTATATTGAGGAAAGTTCCATTAATTCCCATTTATGAAGAGGTTTTTTATCATGAATGGATGTTGAATGTTGAATCTTGTCAAATGCTTTCTCTGCATCTATTGATATGATCATATGGCTTTTATTTTTTCTCTCATTGATGTGATGTATTATGTTGATTGACTTACAGATGTTGAATCGTTCTTGCATTCCTGGTATGATTACTAATTGGTAATGGCGTTTAATATTTTTGATTGCTCTTTGGAGTCTATTTGCTAGTATTTTGTTGAAGATCTTAGTATCTGTTTTCATCAGGAAAATTGGTCTGAAGTTTTCCATTTTTTGACATCTCTGTCTTCTTTGGGTATCAGGGTGATATGTGCCTCATAGAAGCTATTTGAAAGTGTTTCAGTTTTTCAATTTCCTTGAAGAGCTTGAAAAGGACTGGAAGTAGATTGTTCTTTAAAAGGTTTGGAAGAATCCACTAGTGAATCCATCTGGGCACGGGCTTTGTGTTTGGGTAGACTTTTGATTACTGATTCTATCTCTTCGATGGTGATAGATTTATGTTCAGGTATTCCAAATCTTCTTGATGCAGACTTGGGAAAGTGTAGGAATTCAGAAATTTGTCCATTTCTTCTAGGTTCTCTTGTTTTGTGGTTACCCATGAGTATTCTTCAAAGAAATTGACCAAGCACATTTGTATGGAATAATAAACCCCATAAATAGCTAAAGCAATCCTTGGGAAAAAGATGGGAGGTATCACTTTTCCCCTACTTCAAAATCTGCACAAAGCAGTCATAATCAAACGGCATGATATTGTATAGAGACAGACTTGTAGACCTATGCAATAGACTGAATATCCAGACACACAGTCTCCAATATATGATCGC
>JAJIBD010034710.1:0-30673 GCA_021461705.1 Cryptotis parvus
CTATGGCCATAGTACTCTGGGGTGCAACATTGAGATATCTCTTTTCTCCCCTTGAGCAACAAAGAATTGAGGGGTGGATGGAAGAGGTTTTAATACCCTCAGATCTCCCATTAATCTTTTGCTCTCTTTTTTTCCCATTATGGACAGTTCATTAAAATAAATTTTAATTCAAATAGAGGTACAGATGTCACTTCTCTCTGACTCAGAGCACTTGGACACTTCTATGCTGCCTGGACATAAAAATTCCAGATAATCTTGGTCTTGGTCTCTAAAACTTTTTATGTTTTAAAATAGGAAGTGACTTAGTTCTAAGAGAACAGGCATCAACAGCTCCTCTGAAGTTTACAGAGACATCAAATAGCATTTGAGATCTCTTTTTTTTTTCTTTTTTTGGGTCACACCCGGCAATGCTCAGGGGTTACTCCTGGCTCTGCTCTCAGGAATTACTCCTGGCGGTGCTCAGGGGACCATATGGGATGCTGGGGATTGAACCCGGCCGGTATGGGCCGGCTGCGTGCAAGGCAAACGCCCTATCCACTGGGCTATTGCTCCAGCCCAGAATTTGAGAACTCTTAAGGAAACTTTCAAGACAAAAAACCAATTTATCCCAGTATAGAAATTTATTCTAAAGAATTCTTTGTAGAATCAACAGCCATCTCTACAATGGAGTTTTCCTTGGCTTGGGAAAATTCTGTCTACTGACAGTAGACATAAGGCAGAGCTGCTACTGGCTCTCACTGTGCCCAGCCGCTCATGAGGCGCCGGGAGGGATGGCAGGTTCTAGCCCTGGCCTGCCACCCCAGCAGAGCCTCACAACAAGCCAGAAGCCCCCCCCCACTCCATGAGGGCCTCCATTTTCCACATTCGGACCTCCCCCTCGTCAGAACTCCACCCAGCAGACCAGCCTATTACAGCACAGCTCACCGAGATCCACCCAGCTGCAGTCTTTTTTAATCCGGCCCAGGTATGCTGATCCAGAGACAGACATGGGGCAGAGCTGCTACTGGCTCTCACTGTGCCCATCCGTTCATGAGGTGCCGGGAGGGATGGCAGGTTCTAGCCCTGGCCCACCACCCCAGCAGAGCCTCACAACAAGCCAGACGACCCCCCACTCCATGAGGGCCTCCATTTTCCACATCTGGACTTCCCAATCGTCAGAACTCCACCCAGCAGACCAGCCTATCACAGCCCTGCTCGCACAGCGGCCACAGTTCATCAATAAATGCTACAAGAGTATGCTACCCGCATGGCAGAGCCTGGCAAGCTACCCGTGTCATATTGATATGCCAGATACCAGTAACAATTATAGACCTCATTCCCATGACCTGGTGGAATGGTTTGAGGCTCTTTATGTTCCTGGAGCAAGCAGGTGCCCTTGGGCTCTACTTGCATGAGACAGGTCATATGGAGATGTTACTGCTGCCCGCTCGAGCAAATCGATGATGAACGGGAAGACAGTGATACAGTGACAGTGGGAAAATTCGGAATGCTTCTCTCCACAGCAGCAAGATATCCTCAGGGGTATGGAAACAAGCCACACTGGTGGGCTTTCTGGGCTTTGGTCTCAAAGGGATGAGGATGTTTCTCTGGTGCAGCTTTTACTCATTAAAACGCTTCCTCCACTTGACTTTTAGCTGTCATGAGGTAGCTGATGGCCAGCAGCTATTATCATCCCCATTTCAGAGACTGAGAGAAAATGATGCTTACAGACAGCTGGCCCATACTGGTAGCTGGGACGGCCGCCAGGGCTTCACTGACAGGAAGGCTCCTTAAGTGCCGTTTAGTGGGCCCTTCACTCAATTAGTTCAAGAAATGTTTGTCTTGTGCTTGTATTTATGACTTTGATCTCATCCAGTGGATAGTTCTGAGTCCATCACATTGCACACCCAAGGCAAGGGCATGGATCAGAACATCTCTTGAGGCCCCTCTCAATGATTTATTTAATTTACTTATGTGCAACATTGTCTATCAAAGAAGACACATGGCTCTGGAATTCTGGGATTTGTTCATTGCTAGTGAATGTCTTTGCACCACCCAAGGTGCCTCAGTCCAACACGCCTCATCCAGTCATTAAATGAAGTTGCTGGGGCCGGAGTGACAGTACAGCAGGTAAGGCATTGCTTTGCTTGTGGCCAGACCCGGGTTCAATTTCTGGCATCCCATATAGTCCCCAGCACTGCCAGGAGTAATGCCTGAGTGCAGAGCCAAGACTAACCTTTGAGCATTGCTGGGTGTGAAGCAAAAGGCAATAAATAAACAAATCTTGTTACTTGTGTTCCTGTTGTTCATTGATTTGCTCTAGTGGGCGCCAGTGACAAACAAACAAAAATAAATAAATGACTGAGGTTGTGGTAAGAATAACATACGATGAGGATGCAAAACATTGCAGAATATATGAGCAGCCCATGTCCAAATTTGGCCCATTCCATCAGGTTTTCTGTATCTAGAATCAAACCACATTTTCCTCTTCCCTGTCACTCTCCAGTGCTTGCTGGTGACTCCTTCTTGCTTTCTAATGACAGGCTTGGCCCCACTCAGGCGCTTCGTGCACTTTGTCAACAGAGACTTGAGAGTCTTTTAGAATGCAAGTTGGATTATAAAGAGATTGTTCAAAAGTTCTTCAGTAGCCCCATATCCCACCCAAGTCCAGATCCTTGTAGAGCCCATGTGGCCCGGAGCCATCCCTGAGATTTTCTCCTCTCGCCCCCATGCTCTGTTTCAGCTGCTTTATCTTTCATGCCCCCCCCTTTTTTAACTGATCGTATTCCTGCCACAAGAACATTCATCCTCTTTGTGTTTCGTGTCCCCAGTTCTTGGAAAAACTCTTCCCTCAGATTCACTACGGGTTCCCCCTCCTGTCGCCCACTTCCTCTGAATGCTTACTCGGATTTTACAGTATCTATCCCTGCCTCTAGTTCTATGTATCAATGTGCAATGCATACATTAAGTTTTTATTAATTTAAGCAACAGATGCTCTATCACTATTTAAGTTTGTGCATAAATCATAATAAAGAGGAGTAACTTCTGCTGAAGTCATGCTGCTATAGTTTTGCTTCCCCCCAAAGCAGAAATTTTACTTGATTTAACTGTTTCTTTGCAAGGAGACTTCACTCACATGATGCCACCAGCAGGAAGTCGGCCGTGCTTGCTTAGGGCAGTTATTGTTTAGTTATCTGCATTCCTTGGGGGAATTTATTTGTGTGGGTCTCTTTCCCCTCATTTTATAACTTTTAAAGTATTTTTTGCTTAGATACAATAAGCATTTTATGGCTGGGACCATATCCGGCATAGCTTTAAGCCCCCTCTCACTCTCCATTTTCACTCGCCAGAACCTGACTTTTTCTGTCCTGCTCTGTCTTACCATTCTGTCCACCTGTTCTCTATTCGGAGCTCCCCTCTTCTTCCGGCCACGCTTACTCAAATTGTTTCTTGCCTCAGACCCTTTGCACCCACCCTTGTTTCAGCCTGCCAAGCCCTATGATATCGTTCAGTGTCTGGGTCTTTGTCATCATTAAGTTTCAACTCAAATTTTAGCTTCTCAGAGACACTTTCACTGTATACATAATTAAAAAAAAAAGGAAAAGCCTGTTTATGGCACTGCCAGCTTTAGTGACTAAAAATGCAAAACACCCAGTTACATTAGAATTTCAGCTAAACAACCATAGTATTTTAGTTTGTCTCATGCACTATTTGGAATGTACTTTTTTGGAATGCACTAAAAAAAAACTTATCCTTTATTTGAAATTCAGATTTCATTTGGTGTCCTGCCTCTGTATCTCTGACAATCTTTTCCTCAGTCTCCACTCCACCTTTTGACTTCCACTACTTGAAATTCTCCGAATTCGGGCTCCATCAGGGGTGGGGAGTCTCTCTCTCTCTCTCTCTCTCTCTCTCTCTCTCTCTCTCTCTCTCTCTCTCTCTCTCTCCCTCCGTCTCTGTCTCTCTGCATCCCCAGAGTCTAGCACAGTGCCTGTGACATAGTGGTGCCCCAAAGTTATTTAAGTATTTGTTATTAAGGTGCAAAAAATTAATAAATAAGAAGTGTAAAAGGTTGCTGGCTGACACCTTGAGGGCAGGACGCTAGGAAAATTGGAGTCAGGCACCTCGACTAACTCTTGCCGGGCTTTCATCGTTTAGGGGTGCCGGGAGAGCAAGAGGGAGAAAAGAGGGAAACACAGTGTCCTCTATCTTTCAGTAAGCTCAGAGTAGACTTTCACTGTCACTATCTTCCCGTTGATCATCTATTTGCTAGAGCGGGCACCAGTAATATCTCCATATGTCCTGTCTCATGCTAGTAGAACCCAAAGGCATCCGCTTGCTCCAGGAACATAAAGAGCCTCAAACCATTATATTAGGTCATGGGAATGAACTAATATAAATGTTACTGGTATTTGGCATATCAAATACTACTCGAGCAGCTTGCCAGGCTTGCCCTGCGGAGAGTAGACTTTAGAGGCGCGACAAAGTCAAAAGGAGCGCATAATCCTTTCCCCTACACTCTGCGACAAAGCGGAAGCAACCCAAAGCGGACTGTGTCTGTCCTTTGGGAACGGGGGTTCGAAGCGGGGCTCAGGGCGCATCACCTCACACCCCTCATCCTTCTTCATCTCAGGTCAGTTCCCAGTGATTTAAAGGGAACTGTCAGGTTCAGGAAGGTGCTGGATGGCCCCAAGCCGTGAAGAGAAACTATCAAGTGCACACGCAAATCATGAGCGAGGGAGGCGGGGATGGGGATGGAGTCAAGACCGACGAAACCAAACTCCCGTTTTGGACCCGGCGCGCCACGGGGTGGGGGCAGTCTTCTCCGGCTCGGGAACTCGGCGCTCCTCTTGGATGGAGGCTGCAGGCGCGGCCGTGGGCGCCTCGTCTCCCTCTCCATCACGGCCATGGACCGGACGCTGGCCAGCGGGAGCGATGCAGCCGCCGGCCCCGAGCTTCCCGTGTGCGGGCGCTGAAGGCCGATCCCGGGGAGCGACGACCTCGGAGCCCTGCTCAGCGCCTCCCGACCCCGGCCCGCCGTCCTCGCACCTCCGGCGCTGCAGGATGGTCCCCGAGCGCTGTCCCGGGAGCGTGGGGCCGGCCCGCCGCTGAGAGGTGCTGCCCCGGGAGCCGGCTACAGTCCAGGGCGGTGCTGGTGCTCGCTGCAGGGGTGCGTGTAGCCTCGGGAACCCGGAGCGCGGGAGCAGCCGGAGCCGGGGCGCGGCCTGGGAGACTCCACGGGGCTGGAGCCGCGGGGCTTGGAGCTCGAAACTTTCCCGGCGCCCCCGGGATCCACGGACGGCGCGGGCCCACCCCGGCAGGTGCGGGAGGAAGAGGCGGCGCCCGAGTCCCGCGGCCAGAGCGCCTGGGCGGCAGCGTCCGGCCCCCGCGCTGGCCTGAGACCGCTGGGCGCTCCCGGCTGGTGCTGCTGCGCCTGCCGCCGTCGGCCCGGAGCTGCGGGAGGAGGCGCAGCCCGAGAGGGTGGAGGAGCAGGAGGAGCAGAGAGGGAGGAGCCGGGGGTGGAGGATGGAGCCCCGGGCCGCGGCGCCCGCTTCCCCGAGCCCCCGGCGGCCGCGTCTCCCTCCTTCCAGGCCCGACTCTGGAAGAATCTGCAGCTCGGGGTGGGCAAGGGCAAGGGCGGCGGCCGCGCTGGTGGCCCCGAGCCCACCCCGTCGCCCTCCCGCCGCCGCCGGGCAGCAGGTGGAGCGGCTTCAAGAAACGGAAACAAGTACTAGACCGAGTCTTCTCGTCCTCGCAGCCCAACCTGTGCTGCTCGTCGCCGGAGCCCCTGGAGCGGGGTGGCGCGGGCCGGGCCGAGCAGGGGTCGGCGCTGAGTCGGCGCCTCCGCGAGCACTTGCTGCCGGCGGGAAAGGGGCCCGCGGGCGCCGGCGGAGCGACCCCCTCCTGGCGGCCGCTCCCCGACTCGGCGCCCTCTTCGTCCTCCGCCTCTTCGTCTCTGTCCTCGTCCCCGCAGCCGCCCGCCCGGGGACCGCGCCCGAGATGAGGGCGCCCGGCCACGCGGCCCCGGGGGGGCACTTATGCCATCAGAAGAGCTCCTCGCTGCCGGGCACCGCCTGCCTGGAGCAGCTGCTGCAGCCGCCGCCCCCCGCCTCCGACTCCTGCACCTGCCGAGCCGGGGCCCGCCGAGCCCCCGACCCCGGAGCCCACCGAGGAGCGAGGCAGCAGCCAGGTGAGTGCAGGGGTGCGGCCGCCAGAGTGGCCACCTCCGAGAGTTCTAGACGGTGGTTGGGACAGCAAGCGGCGAGCTCAGAGTGGAAAGCGATTGTCCCGCGTGGTCCAGACTGACTTGCACCCAGTCTTTGGCTTCTTGACAGCTCCCCTGACCGCCAGAAGCTGCCCGGGTTGGGTCACTTTAGGACTTGTCGGAGTGGAAGGATTGACGGGAGCCCAGTGGTTGAGGCATAAGAGGCCTAAAGTCTTATATTAAGAGTTTGGAAGCTGCCTCCAAGGTGGAGCTGCTCCCAAAGGGAAAGAAGGCAACAGCTAAACTCAAAAGTTACAACTTTTTTGTGTCGGTCAGTGTAGGGGGAGGCAGCATGGGAAACAAAACTTAGGATCCATTCCAGGTGGCGCGGTTGGTGGCGTTCACTGTCCTGCGCTCCCGTTAGCAGCGTCCCGCCGGCAGTGAGCAGTGAGCGAAGCCCAACAAGTGGCCAGTCGCGTCCACCCCAAGTGGAACAGGTAGTGCCTGGGAACTGTTCTTTGGTTTTCGGTCGTCATCTGAAGCTGTTGGTCTCGCTGAGGTGACTTGATAGCGTTCTATTGGCTGCGAGACAGGAATCAAGGTTTGCAGGTGCTTTTATTAAAAACCATGCTTTAGTTTTTTTTTTTTAATTAAGAATTTATGAGGCTTTCCTGGGAGAGGCGGTGGGGCTCCCACGTTGCGTAGAGATGTTCTTATGTGAATATTGATCAAATTGTGTGACTTTTAGTAACTTTTCTCGAAAGTTTCATTCTGTCATCTATTTTTTAAAAAACCCTTTCGTCCAATAAATTAGCGTATTTAAACTAATTATTTTGACTCTGTTAGATGAATATATAAGGTTCAAAAATATTAGGGCATATTTAGAAGAATAAAATATGGAAATAAATGGCATTTCAGTGGAAGGTTTTAGAATTTATTAGCTAATTAATTAGAGTAGTTCTAGAAAACAAAACAGAACACCAGAGTATTCTACTGCTTTTTATAAACAAGCATAATTGCTTGTGTTAGGAAACACCACTTAACATTCTTAGCAAAAGGTTTTGTTATTCTTGGAAAGAGTTGTTTGAAATCATATTTTGAAAGTAAGTTGATATGCTCCTGAATATGGTTTGAACCCAGAAAAGTTTCTGGTTGAAACTTTTCAACCAAAAGATTCAGCCAGTTAGGTTGAAAAGTAATTTCAAGAGAATTTTTAATCAGTGTAGATATACATTTAAAAAGCACATAAAAGGTACATTTTAAAATCAGTGTAGTTACATAATTTAAAAGTATATTAAAAAGTAATGATAATTTATGATTGGGTAGCTTTAATTTGATTTTACTTTTTCTATCAGGAAAATATGGCACCAGGTATTAATTTTTTGAACCATAGATTTATTATTTTAAAGGTTAGGTTATGGAACTACTTTGCAGTTTACTGAATCAAGATCTTTAGGCAAAGGAGAAAATTTTGAGTTAATCTTTGTGTTTATTTATATAAAAAGTTTTCAGAAACTTATGTATTTTTTTGAAATAGTGCTAGGTAACTATAAATTTTACATATGAGGCATACTTTTTTTTCAGAAAATACTAACATAACCTCATTGGTCTGTCTTTATCCTGGTAAGTCCATGTGCTTTATAGCCTTAGATCATTTCCCTCTTCTTAGCAGTCGTAGGTGATGGAAGTTCTTGTAATTGGATCAGAAGTCAATGCTCAAAGAAGTAACTTCACCTTTCCCTGGTCACTAGGCTAATAAATGTCACATAGAGATTTTATATTCAAGTTTTTTCCCCAGAAGCTTTTTTCCATGACTTTAGTACTTTTGACAACTTTTAGAACTTAGATGTCTGAAATGACTTCAGTTGTATTGACCAATGCTTGCAAGTTTACGAACATTCTGGAGGTTTTGGATTTTTTCCTTCCATAGCTAGAATTATTTCCATTATGAATTAGCTATAGCTAATTCTATACTGTTATAGAAATAGTAGGCTAAATTATAGCCTGAAATTATAGGCTAATTAACCTACGACTGCTAAGAAGAGGAAAATGATCTAAGGCTATAAAGTACATGGACTTAACCAGAATAAAGACAGACCAATAAGGTTATGTTAGTAATAATTTGTTCTTTGTTCTTTGTGATGCATTGTTGTGTAGTATATAGCATTTACAAATGACGTTAATCCACACCATTCATAATTCTTAATAAATCTTTCATTTTAAAGAATCAGCATTTCATTGAAACTGTAGGATGATAATAAAGCTAAAACATCTTTTATAGAACATGTAGAAGGGGTGGAGTGATAGGACAGCGGGTAGGGCATCTGCTTTCCATGAGGTAGACCCGGGTTTGCTCCCCACGCATACCATATGTGCTCCTGACCATCCCCAGGAGTAATTCCTGCGTGCAGAGCCAGGGAGTAACCCCTGTGCATTGCTGGGTGTGACTCCCCCCCCCCCCAAACAGAATCTGTGGAAGGTGGGATGTAGGCAGAGAAAGCCCTTGAGAGACTTGTCCAAAGATGACACAGTCCCGGGAAGAAGCAACATGGCTGATTTCTTGCATCTGCTGCTCACAGAACCGTGCTCCCTGAGATGTGGGCAGTTCTCTATTCTGAGGGACAAATCTGGCTCTCAGCATCAGCCTCTGCTCAGTGCACGAGAGGGGGCCCTCGTCCTCAGAATCTCTGCCCAGCGCACCAGGGCCAGGTGCACCTTTGTGAATGTGAGAAGCAAAAATGGAGTTGAGACCTGAAACTAGGAGAGAGTTCACCAAGCGTCCAGGAATAGAGTCAGCTATAAAGTACCTGCCAAGATTAAGGCAAAATACCAGAGAGATTCTTTCTTGCTCTACTAGCACCCCTTCTTCAGAGAGGGTGTGGACTCAGCCCAGGGGAGCATCTCTCAGCATATGCAGGCTTTAGTTTTATTCACAAGCTTGGAAGCACAGGTGGGTAGACACCAAGGATCAGTTATCAAAAGCATTAAGGCATAATCTTCAGATTGCCTTGAGAAGAACTTTCAAGGAAGAAAGGAAGTTCAATGGAAAAACATGGTTCAAATTGCTCTTTTTCCCTCTTGTTCTCTGCTTAGTTTTGGCATTAGCCAGTTCTGTAACGTACTCTCCACTTCCCCTTTTCCCAGCCCAGAATGAGAGGCCCCAAGGACATATGTGCACAAAGTCCAAACCTGACTGGAGATATTAAGCTAAAGCAGAAAAGTAAAAATCAGGTTTAGCTGGGGAAAGAGAAATTTGGAATTTACTGTCTTGCAGTGATTCAAAATGAAAATTAGGTGGTACTTGCCATTCACCTCCCAGCCCTTTTTTGCTATGACATTTATTGAGCCAAGTGTACCTTTGAAACCCACTTTAACGGACTCTGACAGTGGGTTGGTATTGAGGCATGTGCACTCTTTAAGATGTTTGGTTTTGAAAAGAAAGAAGAAACGTGCATTATTCCCACTTAGTCTCATTGACGTGCAGGGGCCATATTGTCGCACCAGATGCATCGCATTTTCTGAAACACAGTTGGAAAGATGCTCTCTCAATTTGCGTGCGTATCAAAAAATGCCAATTTTATGTATTCTGTTGATGAGTTACTAAAATTGTATTTTGCTAGAATCAGAAAGTCAGTATTCTAAGATAAGAAGTGAGGAATGAATATGTCGCATAGTTTTTTGGGTTTTAAACTAAAGCATGTAGTATTTGTGAATGTAAGTTTTGCTTTTCTTTTAAATTGTTTAAAAGTGCCTTTATAGAAAAGTCAGCTATTTTTGGGGGGATAAAAAACAGTGAGTGAATCAGGGTATGATAGAAAGGTTCTAAAGTGCAGTAAGAGAAATACCCATTCATTTGGGATAGAATTTTCTAAAACACATCTTCTGTAAGTCCTTACTGAAAAAGAATATCTAGTAAGATTAGTCCAATTGTGAAATACATTTTTATTTTATTAAACATCTTGAAAGGAAGTCTGTAATTTCAGAAATTATTTCAGTATACTATTTGTGTTTATGTTTGTTGTTTTCAAGGTATCTTTATTATTACTTAAAAAATACTTGGTGTTAGAGGAAACACACAATAAAAATATGGCTTGTCAATCTGACAAAAAGCACAGAAAGAAAAGTTAAGTTTCCCATAGACAGGCCAGTAGAAGCAATGTGCACGTGTTTCTCATCGCTTTTCAAACCAAGAAAGTGAGGAGGAGATTGTGCGGGTGATTTGGAGCAGGAAGCAATTTGAAGTTTGATGTATGATGGCAGTCTTGAAAAATACTAGAATCAACTTGCTTTTCCAGAGAGAGAAAGTAAACAGCATGGTAGTTTTAACTTAGGAGTGCAACTATTTCCCTATAACCTTTGATTGATGTTTTGGATCTCTGACAGATTTGAGCCAACTATGGATCTGGTGTAAATGGAAGCGTTATCCTGTAGGTGTTGTCTAATGTTGGCATGTGATCACTTGGTAAATACTAGCAACTGCTGAGTAGTTGTTATTGAACCATATGCTAATATATTTTATTTCACATTACAGAGAAGTGGAGAGCCCTGTTGGTCATTTTCATTTAATATGTACGTTAATTCACTTGGAGGAGTGACAAAAGTCATCCTCAAGTGGCTAAGTTACTATTGGTGATATCACAACATCACACAATAATGTAGAAATCTTCTATCGCTTTAGGTAATTATGTGCCTGTTATAGAAAATGAGAAAAAATTTTGAGGGGTAAAATATTATTAATCCTTCATAAGAAAAATTGGGCTAGTGTTCCTTTTTTTTCTTTTTTCCCTGTTTATCAGAAATAAAAAGATTATTTCATGGAATTTATCTCTGATTCCTTGAGAAATTTTATCTTGCCTTGTCTTCCTGTTGATCATGGATTTGCTTGAGTGGGCACCAGTAACATCTCCATGTGTCCTGTCACATGCTAGTTGAGCCCAAGGGCATCTGCTTGCTCCAGGAACATAAAGAGCCTCAAACCATTCCATCAGGTCATGGGAATGAGGTCTATAATTGTTACTGGTATTTGGCATATCAAATACGACACAGGTAGCTTGCCAGGCTCTGCCGTGCAGGTGGAATACTCTCTAATCTCAAGCATTTATTGATGAACGGTGTGGCTGCAAGCAGCTGTGCGAGCAGCCATGCATGTCGGGCTGTGATCAGCTCTTCTGCTTGGGTGGAGTTCTGATGAGAGGGAAGTCCGGATGCGGAAAATTGCGGCCCTCATGTCGGAGTTCCTCTGGCTTCTTGTGAGGCTCTGCTGGGGTGGCGGGCCAGGGCTAGAACCCGCCATCCCTCCCAGGGCACCTCGTGATCAGCTGGGCACAGGGAGAGCCAGTAGAAGCTCTGCCCCATGTATGTGAGTCTCTGGATCAGTATACCTGGGCTGGGCTTGATAAAGACGGCTGCAGGGTAGGTCTAGCTAGATGAGCCGGGCTGTGATCAGCTCTTCTGCTGGATGGAGTTCTGATGAGAGGGAAGTCCGGATGCGGAAAATGGCGGCACTCATGGTATGGGGGGTTCCTCTGAGAAATTATATAGCATTATATATTTCTGATGGCCATCAGCATATTGGCCCACTCTAGACTGGCAAAGAGTAAATAATATATTGTTAGCATTAACAAAAGCTGCAATGTCAGAAGTTTGGGTGATGTGTTTTTTGCTAATCCATAGCTACTTGCAGCATCTATTTGCTAGAGACCTTGCGGGCACCAGAAAGTAATTATCCTCCATATGTACCCTGTGTCTACCAAAACTGTGGAACCCATTTGAAGGCATCCGCCCCTTGCTCCAGGAACGGATTTTAAAAGAGCCTCAAAAAGACCATTATTTTAGATAAGTCATTTGGAATGGCCTAATCATAAATAGTAACTATTGTTTAACAGGTATTTGGCTATCAATAATTATCGACTCGAGCGACACCCCCACTTTCCAAGGCTTGCTGTGCGGGTGGCATACTCTGGTAGTCACCTCTGAGTAAAGCATTTATGAGCCGGGCTGTGATAGTCTGGTCTGCTGGGTGGAGTTGTGGCGAAGGAAGGAAGTCCAGAGTTGAAGATGGTGGCCCCCATGGAGTCGGGGGTCGGCTGGCTGGTTGTGAGGCTCTGCTGGGGTGGCAGGCCAGGGCTACAACCCACCATGCCTCCTGGGCACCTCATGGGCAGCTGGGCACAGGGAGAGCAAGGAGCAGCTCTGCCCCATGTCTGAGAGTCTCTGGTTCAGCATACCTGGGCCGGACTGAAAAAAAAATTGCTGCAGGGTGGGTGTGGATCAAGTTCCTTTTAAGCCTGGCAAATGTATATGACAGTCCCTGACTTTGTTTAGCTGAAGGCCTGGGTTGCTTCCAACCTGTCCCCCACTTCCCATTCAGGTCTGCAGCCTTGAAGGGTGGACATCTGTGAAGGACACTCTGTGACTTCCTGTCGCTCTCCTGTGCAGCGTGGACTGACTGTCCTGGAGGCATGATTCCTGCTTCTGTGATCTCTGCCTCAAGGATGCATTTCCCTTTCATAAAATTTAATTTAATTATTTTTTAAATTTTATTAAACCACCGTGAGATACACAGTTACAAAGCTGTTCATGATTGGGTTTTGGTCAGACAGTGTTCCAGCACCCATCCCCTCCACCAGGCCCATTTCCCGCCCTTTCCCACCACCAATGTTCCCAGTTTCCATCCTCCCCCAGCCTGCCTCTATGGCGGGCACTTTCTCTTCTGCTCTCTGTCTCTCTGTCTGTCTGTCTGTCTGTCTCTCTCTCTCCCCCTCTCCCTTCTCTTACATATTGTGGCTTGCAATACATACAGTTAGGGGTATCATGTATATCCTTTTGTCTACGTTCAGTGCTCAGTTCTAGGCTGGCATTACCGTTTTTAACAATTAATAGCACACTGTTCCCCTCTCTGTCTTACCTAACCTGACTCCACACACTAACTACACTGGTAGTTCACTGTATCACTGTATCACTGTCTTCCCGTTCATCATCAATTTCCTCGAGCGGGCACCAGTAACATCTCCATATGTCCTGTCTCATGCAAGTAGAGCCCAAGGGAACCTGCTTGCTCCAGGAACATAAAGAGCCTCAAACCATCCCACCAGGTCATGGGAATGAGGTCTATAATTGTTACTGGTATTTGGCATATCAAATGCGACACGGGTAGCTTGCCAGGCTCTGCCGTGCGGGTGGCATACTTTGTAGTCACCTCCTAAATCCAGGATTTATTGAAGAATCTGCGTAGCCGGGCTGTGATAGATTGGTCTGCTGGCTGGAGTTCTGACGAGGGGGAAGTCCGGATGTGGAAAAATGGAGGCCTTCAACGAGTGGGTAGTTAAGGATACATTTTCTGGTGCTAATCTCTGAGTTACCTACTCATTTTGGCACCCAAATTTCTTTGTCTTCACTGTGCCATTGCAATCCTGTATCTGATTCCCAGCATCTGCGGACATAGCCTCAGAGCTTGAGTTTCAAACTGCTTGGATCTAGCTAGTCAAAGTGCTTTCTTGGGGAGTGGAGAGATGGAAGAGCTGGTAGGGTATTGCCTTGTATGTGACTGATCTGATTTGGTCCCTGAGCCCCTCCAGGATTCAGCCCTGAGTGCCACTGTGTATGGCCACCCAAACAAGATAAAAAAATACTTTTTTGGCAGCTTTACTGCTACTTGCCTCAAACCCATGTTCTTGAACTAGATTAGAATTACAGTCTTAGTTTTGTTTACTTCCCTTTTCTGTTAAATATCAGACCCTGGGGCAGTCAGGGCCTCCTTGGTTTATACATAATGTGGGGTGGCATTAAACAGCCTTACACTTACCCTGGGCATGTTCTAGACCTTTTAGCATCCTCCAGGCCTTTTCTCAGTGGGGTTCCCTAAAAGTAGAAGTGTCCGGGTCCCCTCTGTGCCAGGAACACTAGAGTTTGAATTTGCAGCCATGTACTTGCCAGGCAAGGGCCTTACTTAAAGAAGCATTTATTTTATTTTATTTTATTATTTTTATTACAGCAACATGATATAGACACTTACAAAGCTGTTCATGATTGGGTTTCAGACATACAGTGTTGCAGTACCCACCACCCAGTCATGTTAGCTTTTAAATTTGGTTTTTGAGCTACCTGGCTAATTTCTGGCTCTGCCCAGGATCACTCCAGACGATCAACTGGGCAGTAGCCTGCCGTGGGGGTATCAGATCAAACCAGGCAGACGGAACCTGCAAGTGGACATCTTACCGGGGTTATGCACCTGATTAAGGAGTCTCACGAGCCTGTTCCATTCTGCTCACTCTTGAATACTAGTTGCTTGCGTGAACTTGGGTTCAGAAGGTTGACCAGCTGCTTTTCATATTAACCCCTTATTTAATGTCAAGCCTATTCATAAAGTACCAAACCTTCTGACAGAAAAATAAGTATTATTAATCAACTACATCTACTTATAAAAGGTGTGCACCACCCTCTCAAAGGCCCCCCCATGCCCAGAATTAGAGATGATCTTTTCACTAAGCTTTGACTCTGGGACCTTCCTGCCTTTCCTCCTATTTAAAGTATATTCAGCTCTCACAGTGCTTGCTCTTGAAGTGGGGCACCCCCTTTCTTATTTTGTCTGCTTTGTCTTTAAAGTCATCTCTTGCCACTTGCAAGGTAAGTCTTGTAAATGATCTTCCTGCATCCAGAACTGCCCCTAGGTTGGCTGCTGGGCTCTAGAGCACTGGGAATGCAGCTTGTTAGAATTCAGCTTCTTATTGCTGGATCTGAGTACGTGCTGGAGTACAGATGTGCTGCACTGGTGAAATTCACACCAGAACTCGAGGTCTTTAACCCAAAGAGGAGTAAAACATCTAGGTGTATAACTCACACCAGAATTTGAGGTCTTAACCCAAAGAGAAGGAGAAAGACATCTAAGTGTAAAATTCACACCAGAATTTGAGGTCTTAACCCAAAGAGAAGTAAAACTTGTCTTCAGTTTTTATATTGCTTGCCTGTTGAGATAAAATTGGATTTATTGGATTAATGCAATATGTTGTTACAAGTAATTTTTTCCTGCTACTAGAAAACTCAGAATTATTTGTGGTATTCACATTCTGTTGGGCAGCCCTCATATAGGATGGTATTCAAGTGACAATGTATGCCCACAGGAACCATGAAAATAAAGAATATGGGCTGGAGCGATAGCGCAGCGGGTAGGGCATTTGCCTTGCACACAGGAGACCCGGGATCAATCCGGGCATCCCATATGGTCCCCTAGGCACTGCCAGGAGTAATTCCTGAGCAAAGAGTCAGGAATAACCCCGTGAGCATTGCTGAGTGTGACCCAAAAAGCAAAACAAAACAAAACAAAACAGAATATGAGCTAAGAGAGTATGAGGGGCCTATGCACAATCTGAGAGCCCTGGACCCCACTTGGGGGCAGCTCTCCTTAGCCTTAGCTTAGTGTTAAGCAGGGATGAAGTCCTGTTTGTTTCTCCTACTAAGCTTCTTCTTTTAGTAGAAGCTCAAGAACTCAGGTTTTTGTATCCAATCGCTGGATTCTTGAATTTTGGGCACATTTGTTAAGTGGCCGCTTGCCATGCTCGACAGCTGAGTCACACAGAGACAGAACAGATACTTTCTTTTTTTTTTTTTTAAAAAAACTTTTAATATTTTATTATACCACTGTGAGATATACAATTACATAGATGTTCATGTCTGGCTTTTGGTCATACATTGTTTCAGCACCAATCCCTCCACCAGTGCCCATTTCCCACCACGAATATCACCCACTCCCTCCCTCTCCCCCAGCCTGCCTCCATGGAGAGTTCTTTATCTCTCTTTTCTCTCTCTCTCTCTCTCTCTCTCTCTCTGTCTCTTTCTCTCTTCCTTCTCTTACACCCTGTGGCTTACAATAAATATACTCAGAGGCTATCACTGTATCACTGTCTTCCCGTTCATCATCAATTTGCTCAAGCGGGCACCAGTAGCATCTCCATATGTCCTGTTTCATGCTAGTAGAGCCCAAGGGCATCTGCTTGCTCCAGGGATATAAAGAGTCTCAAACCATTCCATCAGGTCATGGGAATGAGGTTTATAATTGTTACTGGTATTTGGCATATCAAATACGACACGAATAGATTGCCAGGTTCTGCTGTGCAGGTGGCATACTCTTGTAGTCACCTCTGTTCTCCAACATTTATTGATGAACCTCGTGGTTGTGTGAGCCGGGCTATGATAGGCTCTTCTGCTGGGTGGAGTTCTGATGACAGGGAAGTCTGGATGTGGAAAATGGCGGCCCTCATGGAGTAGGGGGCTCATCTGGCACTTGTGAGGCTCTGCTGGGGTGTCAGGTCAGGGCTAGAACCCGCCATCCCTCCCGGTGCCTCGTAAGCGGCTGGGCACAGGGAGAGCCGGTAGCAGCTCTGCCCCATGTCTACTCTTTCTGCCCGCTCCCTGGGCCGGCTGAAAGCTGGGGTTCCTATTCCTGTGGGGCAGCGTGATTTTGCATGTTCGGACACACCCCAAATCTCATCAGAGGCTATCATGTGTATCTTTTTGCCTGTATTCAATACTCAGCAGAACAGATATTTTCAAAGTTTATTCACACACAGAAACACATACATACAAGGGTCTCGGCACTGAGGGGTCATAAACTGGGACCACTCCCTGGGCGTGGAACCCCCAAGCACTGGGCTGACTCTCCTTTCATACACTCCACTTTCAGGGCAAGTGGTATGTATGTCCTGTGCCTACTTTTTCCACCTAAGCAAAGTAGATGTACAGGAGCAAAGGCAGTGGTTAATTGGTTAATCCTGCCTATAAATTGTTACAGATTGAGCCTTGTTCTAACACAGGCCACAGGGCAACATCTATATATCTTAGGGCAGTTCCCTTTTATCTGTAATTTGGCATCGAGATGTGCTCATCAAGACCCTTGGGGTTTTTCCTTACTTATTTTTTTATTATTAATTTTAAAAGTCATTACCTTTAGGCACAAAATGGAGCCTAGTTCAGAAATTGAGGCACAGTGGTCCTGTTCTATTTTTCCAAATTCATTGTATGTTTTTTTGTTAAATAAAAATGTAACATTTCACATTTTAAAATTTTTTAATTAAGTATAAATTCAATAACTAAAATGACATAAAATAAGGTGACTGCCATGGAGGCAGGCGGGGGGGGGGTAGGGTCAGTGGGGACAAGGCTGGTGAAGGGGTTGGTGTTGAGACACTGTATGCCTGAAGCTCAGCTATGAATAGCTGTAAATCATGGTGCTTCAATGAAAACAAAAGCAAAATCACCACCCTCCATGCCCCCTCCTCACCCGATCAAGTAAAATGGAACTCTGGGCTGAACTTGCCTCTGCGTTTGCATTTTGATTTTAGAGAGCTCCTGATTTGTTCTCTCCCAGTGTTTGGGACTGATGCCAGTGACCCCGGGTGTGAAGCAGAGAGGAGAAAGAGGCTCACTTTTACCTGGTCCCTCTGTCATCCCAGGACCACTGGGAAGGCTCAGACCGATAAAGTGTGTGATGAGTCCCTGCTCGGCACGCACCTGGAGTCCCACAGACACACGAGGTAGCCATTAAGCCACACCTGACCCCCACTTGGCCCTCTCTGAAGGAGAATTGATCCCCACCACCCAGGTTCTCTGGGAGCCATGGACTCAGGCTGGAGTGATCAATTGCTCTTCCCAGGAAAGTCAAGTCCTAGGTCTTACTCAAGATTATGGGGCCCCTGCTTTCTCACAGAAAAGAATTTCAGGAGGAGACAAGCAGTGAAGTAAAAACAGGTTTTATTTGGAAGTTTTGGGGGAAGGGAAGGAGGGGAGAGAAAGGCAAATGCCCTCCTTGCCCTCTGGCCCCAGATGGAAGGGTTTTCATACCTGAGCCTTGGCTGAGCCTTCAAAGGAAATTGGATGGACTCCAGTCAAAGCATATTTTCTCCTTTATGTATATCCTTGATTTTTTTCACAATTCTATAGAGAAATGCTTTTTATTCCAAAGTCATTTTCGTGGGGAGGGAGAGAGAGAGGATGGAGTTTTGAATTTGCATTTATGCAAAAAGGGTTGAGTATGCCAGGCTTCTGAGCGCCAGATTGTCACCTATTTACTGGAATAGCTTATATTACTTATAGTTATTTTGGATTCTTCCGAGTAAGATAATTCTTGCTTTCTCTATGTCATTAGTCAGTGAGAGGCCTGATGAGACGTTAATGGAGCAAAGGAAGGTGAGCCATGCTTGTGTGTGCGGCAGGGGCAGAAGTGTGCAGGTTAGATAAGGAAGCCCCCTGCATAGATTCTTATGCTGCTAGTAGAGTGGCCAAATATTTGGAAAGATAGTTATGATGAAAGGCTTTGGGATTTAAGAACCTGGCTGGAAATTTTCTTAAGGAAACATGCTTCTAATGTTCTGAAATACACATTTTCTCTCAGATGGAAGGTTAATCCATGCATTGCAAATTTCTGAAAATTGCAAATAGATATTCTTTCAAATAGAAGCAGTATTCATTCCTAAGCCCTTCACCCATCCTTGACTCTTGTTCTTTTATTGAAATGTAAAATACCTTTGATGGGGGTCAGCCATTTGTATAGTTGCCTTTAAATAACATTTTTACCATATCACTTGAGAGTGTTTTCCAAAATAAACCTGAGATTGGAATAGATTTTGGAGACCAGGTGTGGTTGTCACAAAGCTGTGGCCAAACCCCATCTTCCCTGGAGGTCAGAACACTCTGAATCAGCAAAACCACTGACTCCAGGCTGAATCTTCCTCCCCCTTTCTTTTCTTTCTTCCTCTCTTGTTTTCAAAAAGAGTGAGCTGGAGGTCTGGCCTAGGGGTGGGGATCAGCTGTGGCTGGGCCCTCACCTGCTTCTCCCAGCTCTTGACTATGGGATAATTCAACAGTTTCCCTGGCACAAACACATTTACTTAATCATCTTATTCTTCTTCCCTCAGCCCCTCCCCTCTGCCTCCTAACCTCTGGGCACTGGGCTACTCCAGTGTCTGATGCTTTGTGACTTCTAGACCTGCTGTGTGGAATCCTCCTTGGGACCTAGATCGGGCTTGCGAGGAGGGAAGGGGACCTGTCTGGTTGCCCTGCCCAGGTTCTCCACCTGCTAGCTTGCGATTTGAAGCGTTTGTAAAGTGTTTTTGTATTTTTTAAAAAATTCAATTCCTTTTGCTCTTTCGTATTTACTCTTTCTTTGACTCTTGAACTTCAACTTTTATTTTTAATAAAATACTTTTATTTTTCTCCTGGGCATTTTCCAGACTATGAGGAAGAATTACATAGGACTGCCATAAAGGAGCTTTGCTTTCTCTGGGTAATCAGTGATGGTTAGTCTATTTAACTGTTACGGGATTGTCCAGCTGCTACAATATTTGAGTCTTGAGTCTTTGTTCTCTGACCTAATGATATTTATCTTTCAGTTATATTTACTTATGGGACAATTAACCAAAGAATAGAGGAAAATTGGAAAAATCAGGCTTTTTTAAAAAAGTGACTTTCCAGAAGGAAAAGGACAGATATAGAATGACTGCATTCATTAATAGGATATAAATAGATACCAGTGTTTTAATAAATATGGGAAATGGTAATGGCAGATTAAAACTCACCACTGAATATACACAAAGTGACTTAAGTGATAAACTCTAAATATATGCAGGGCTAGCCACAATGTGTAAAATAAGAGGGAGAGAGATGCAGAGACAGAGAGAGAGATAGAGAGAGAAGAGAGGAAATTGGGGTACCTGCTATTAAGACGGCCTGGAGGGATGGAAGGGGGAGGGGTACAGTGGTGGTGGAAATGGGGCACTGGTGGAGGGATGGGTGCTGGAATACTGTATTACCAAGAACCAATTATGAACACCTTTGTAATTGTATGTTTCACGGTGGTATAATAAAAAAAAATTTTAAAAAAGTGACTTTCATATTATTATTATTTTTTTTAATGGTGAAGGTTAAAAAATTGGTACCTAAGGTGGATTTAACAGATGCTGTACAAACTCATACACAAGTTCACCTCTTTAAGGTCTGGTTTATACACAGCCCTACTCATTCACACATGTCCGGCTTTCCACAGGAGTCAGTGGCACTAGAGAGCCAGTGATTTTCCCTTTTAAACTTAACCCGACAGTTCGAATTTCAAGAATAACAATCTTTTAAATTTCTATCTGGACTGAGTAGATGTCCAAACACTATTTTTGCCACAAGGGAATATAAGCAGGAGACAGTTTTGTGATTTACTACAGTGCATTCTCCCAAGAGAAGAGTAACATTACCCTTCAGTAGAGTGGTCCTTCTCTATCTTACTGATAGCTACCACCAGAGAGGCACACAATTATTCTCTTGATCTTTTGAAATTTAAATGTCTCAGTAACTAAGAACTATCTTTACTATTTTAAAATATAGCCTGGTATTATTCTCACAAGAAGATCTTAAAGATCCCAAACAAAAAAAATAGGCAGCAGGATTTTTAGTGTCTTAATTGATACACTTCTTTCTGTGAAAGAAAAAGTGAATCCTTTGGGATAATAATGATGCATTTCCATATTACAGGGATCTTTAAAAGAGCATCAGAGAATAGCTAAAGTAAGCAGAGATCATTTTGAAACAGCCGAGTTTTCATTGTGTTGGCTGTTTAAGAAAGTTCTACTATCCCAGGCAAAACAAAACCTGCCCCATCCAGTATTTATCTGATTATGGGCAGACTGTATATATAGAATCATAAAAGGCTTGCAAAAATCACAAATAAAAACATTCACTAGATCTTCCATTGTTTATTGAGCCCACGTTCAGTTATTGTTTGAACACTTTATAGCTTTTTGGAGCCTGTGCCTGGTCAAACAGGGTCACATCACAGGAAGCTTCCCATGTGAGTTTGAAAGAGGTGATACAGAGATTTCCAGGTCCTGGCGTATAAAAATACAGTAGCTGATACTAGGTCTGCTTGCTGCAGGTACTCTCAGGTCTATCAGAGCTCCACTTGGTGACCCAAACCTGTGAGACGTTGACACCGTCATCACTATCAGGCACCAACAGCTGCAAGCTGAGATTTGGTGCTACTTTGTCTGACTTAGGGATGCATGTGTCTACTGCAGTGATCTTGGAACTGGTAATTCAGAGCAGCATAAGCACAGGGCCACAGACTGTGGGTGGAATGAGCAAGTGTGACTTCCCTAGACTGCAACCCTGGCAGGCACAAAATTCAACACTTTCCCTGTACTCTGAGCCACCAGAAACAATGAAGATGTGGAGAAATGATCTTGTAGTGATAGGCAAAAGCTTGGGAAGGACACTAGGCACACAGCAACCCTCTCAGCCTGCTGATGGAGACCTCAGTGTGACAGTGATGAGGTGTTTACTGAAGTGAGGAAGGCGACAGAAGTGAGCCCAGGGTCCAGAGCCCAGGGTCCAGTGGGTAGAGCATTTTTCTTGCATGTGACCAAACCAGGTTAGATCCCCGGCATCCCATATGGCCCTCTGAGCACTGCCAGGAGTAATTCAGAGCCATCTCTAAGGATGAGTATGCCAGCAAGGTGCCAGGAGCCTCTTTATCACCTACAGAATTGTGCTTTGTCTGAAATTCAGTGGTCTGTGATTTAACAAGAAAGGTAGGTACTGAGAAATTCAGGTACACCCATTCTTTTTCTTTCATGTTTATTTGTTTTTGTTGTAATGATAAAGGGTCTTATACATCAGAGGCCTTGGGCCACTAACAGGGGTGCTGTGTATGTGAGGTTGTGTATATTTGGATGTGTAGGGGGCAATGCAGTGAGAAAAAGGGGAAAGATGAAACTATACTCTCTTGCAAAAAGAAGGTGTAGAAGAAGAGAAACTACTCTCTTCTAAGTCAAAGAAGGTGACCTGCCTATGATAGGTTTAAAAAATATGAGAAACTTACTCTTTCTCCAGCTGTCTTATTTTATTTTTTATCTATCTGTCTATCTATCTATCTATCTATCTATCTATCTATCTATCTATCTATCTATCTATCTATCTATCTATCTATCTATCTATCTATCTATCTATCTATCTATCTATCTATCTATCTATCTATCTATCTATTTTTTATTTTTGCTTTTTGGGTCACACCCGGCAATGCTCAGGGTTTACTCCTGGCTTTGCTCAGGAATTACTCCTGGCGGTGCTCAGTGGACCATATGGGATGCCGGGATTGAACCCTGGTTGGGCGTGTCAAGACAAATGCCTTACCCTCTGTGCTATCGCTCTGGCCCCCTTAGCTCTGTCTTATTTTAAAAAGCTTGCTGTCAGAATAATAGATTTGGCTGCTGAGGCCGCAAAATTAATATTTAATAAAAAACGATTCCACAACAAAAAAAAGGAAAGAAAGTGTAAGGCGGTGCTGGCCTGATGGAAAAAAAGAAAGTGTAAGATATCATTGACTGAAGAACATGGTTGGTGAAGCTGAAAATTCCATAGAGAGACTTAGCAATAGCATGACAGAAACTGAGGAATTAATCATTGACTCCAAGACACAGAAACCTTAAAGCAGAGAGATAGTACAGCAGGTTAGGGTTTTTGTCTTCCATGCAAATAACTCAAGTTTGATATCTGGCACCTCTTATGGTTCCCAAGCCCTGCCAAGACTGATCCCTGAGTGCAGAGCCAGGTTTAAGCCTTGAGCATAGTCAGGTGTGGACCCAAAACAAATAAAAAATACAATAACAGTACAAACAGCATCCTGAAAGCAGTATGAGCAAGACAAAAACTCTCATAGTAGGGAACCCCAATAAAACTCAGCAGATACATCAACTGAAACCGCAAAAAGAAGGGACTATAAACAACACGTGTTTTCATAAAAACATGTAGAATAAAATAGGCTTCCAAATAAAGACACCCTGTCTCCACTTAGAGTGACTCAAACTTTACAGACAGGCAACAATCAAGAAAGTTCACAAGTCTGAAAATAGTTCTTCAAGAAGCACTGAAAAGTCTTCTGTAAAAGACAAAGAAACCATACTTGGAAGTAGGAAGGTCCAAAAAAACATGAAAGGTGGGAAAGGAGGAGAGAAACAATGGGATATCTTATAATCACCCTGTATTTTCCAGCATTTTGATCAGTTATCACAATTATGATTCATAATTATTTGTGATTTTAAATTGTGGGAATGAGTGTGTTAGGCCACATCTGGTGGTGTTCAAGGCTTACTCCTGACTCTGCCCTGAGATGACTCCTGGTGGCACGGCTGACCACGTGGGATGACGTGGCTAGATCTGGTCGGTTGTAGGGCAAGGCAAATCCCTACCCTCTGCACTATCCCTCTGGGCCCTAGAGCTAGCAACTTTTAGTTGCCAATTTCACATAAAATTCTTCTTTAGAAGCTTACCCAGGAGGCCATTATTATTTCAGTTATTGCTATTGTCTATAAGGTATTTCTATATAGTATTGTCATTAAGAACATATTTTCAATTAACAAACACGTCCAGTGATTTCTATATTCTTCAGTCTTATTTCCAATGCTTTCTTATTCTATGAAAAGCAAGGGATTAGGAAAAGGAAGTTTAAGAGATCTATGTGCTAGGCATTCAGTATCACTTCACTTGTATCACTTGTCTTCCTGTTTTTCATCAATTTGCTCAAGCCGGCACCAATAATGTCCCCATTCACTGGGAACGAGGTCCATTATTGTTACTGTTTTTGGCATATTGAATACACCATGGTTAGCTTGCAAGGCTCTGCTGTGACTCTGGGTTCATCCGAAGGGACCCAGTCTTTTTCAATGTCAGACCATTAACCATCCAGGGCCCTTGGAGCAGAGCCCTGGGTATAAACAAGTCTGTCTCCTGTCTGCCACCTGCTGAAGCAGCTGGGCACTGTAACCACACTTGGAAGACCTCAAGGGGCAGGAGGCATTCAGTATATGGTGTTTTAAATAAATGTTATAGATTATGTACATTATCTCATAGAAATACTCAGCAATTTTGACAGAGAGGGATTATTTTTCATGTATTCACTTTTTAGAAGTAAAATAGTTCTATTATAAAATGAGGAGAGAGAAGAAAGAGAGACTGAGAAAGCAGGAAAGAGAGAGAAGAATGTTCAAGAGAAAATGTGGGTGCTGAAGAGATAGTACAGCAGGTAAGGAGCATGGCTGCATGCATCCAGCCTGGGTTCAGTTCTGGGCACCCCACATGGACCCTCCAGTCACCAGAGTCAGCCCTGAGCACAACCAGGTGTGGCCCAAAATCCCAAACAAAAGAAAACAAAGAAAAAAATGTGACATTCTTCAGAGGAGAGAGAGCCTTGGATACCTCCTAAAGTGAAAGAATGAGATATCTCAGGTTGAGGATATATAGGCGCCACCCAGAATGGGCAAAGTACCAGAGTGACCCTATTTATTGCATCTTATTTATGGGGTATTCTTAGAGACTTGTCTAAAAAAAAACTTCTGAGCTGGCCTGGTTCCCTCCATGCTTAGGAAGAGGCGGGCTTGGTAACAGACAGTGGGGTTTTGTGAAGGTTGTGCTTTCCAAGGTACCAGCTTCTCCCTGAGTTTGTAAGGCCACACTCCTGCATAAGGAAGGGCCATGTCACTGATGCTCAAACCAGCCATTTCTGCTTGATGCTGGACCCCCTTCAACACCGCCTTGCTAATGGGTCTGAGTTTTACTATTGTTTGCAGCGGCAGTTGGAGGAATGTATATAATTATCTGGAGAAAAAATGTACAGAAAGATATGAATGAGAGCTTTTTTTCTTTCTTGGCTCATAAGTGATTTTTTTTTTTTTTTTTTGCATCATACCATGTGTGAGTTCAGTGGGGAAAACGTATCTGGACCTTTTTCTTATTGTCAAACTCTTGTGAAAAATAGAACTTACATCTGTACATTTGTCTAAGTGTTAAGTTTTCTGGATGGGAAAACAATTTTCTGAACCTCTAGTTGTTCATGGAGATGCCCCATGGCATATGTTTTTTTTTAATACTGAAAAGGCAAGGGAAAGACATTATCTTTTGAATTTGCTACAACTTCTAACGCCTCTTGGTGATAATAATAAAAGCACTAACATTTTCGTTGTGCTTCGGTCACCATCTTCAATGCTATTACTTTGCTTAATTTTGTGACTACTCTGAAGGGATAATAATTCTTAGTATTTTAATTTTATAGATGAATCATGGGAGGTTCTGACTGGGTGAGAGTTCACACAACTTTGCGGCAGACAGCTGGGAATCTGGACCTAAGGGACTGTCTCATAAGCTCATGGGTCTATCATATTAGGTGACTTTCTTCAGTGCTGAAGAGCTGCTACATTTGCTCATAAGTCATTGTCATGGAGCCTTTTAAAAAATTAATGAGCCTTAGAATGGTGAAAAAAATTTGGTCAAGGTTTTCTATGTAATAAACCCACTCCAGATATATGTTTGTGTAGCTAGAAGATCCTTTCTTATCTAATACCAATTATTATTAGTATTACTGCTGTTAGTTTTTAGGTTTGTGGGTAACATCTGGTGATGCTTAGGGAATACTCTTGGCTCTGTGCTCAGGAATCACTCCTGGCGAGCTTGAGGGAACCATATAGGATGTTGAGAATTGAACCCAATTCAACTGAGTGCAAGGCAAATAACCTACCCGCTGATGGTTATCTCTATGGCCCCAGCAAAATAATTTTTTTACTTAAACGTTGTACAGTTTTTAAATTTTATTAAGGTATAGTGATTTTCAAAGTTAATCATAATTGACTTTTAGACGTCACTAATCTGCCACCAGTATCAACTTCCCTCCATGAGTGTTCCCAGATTTCTCCTCTCCTCTCCAACCCCCAGCATGCCATTTTAATCACTTATAGTCACCTTTTTTAAAAAAAATATTTTATACTACTGTGAGATATACAATTACAGAGATGTTCGTGTCTGGATTTCAGTCATACAGTGTTCCAGCATCCATCCCTTCACCAGTGCCCATTTCCTACCACCCATGTCCCCCTGATCCCCTCCCCTCCCCAGCCTGCCTCTATGGCAGGTACTTTCTCTCTCTCTCTCTCTCTCTCTCTCTCTATCTATCTATCTTCCTTCTCTTATACATTGTGACTTGCAATGCATACATTTAGAGGTTATCATGTATATCCCTTTTCCTATATTCAATGCTCAGTTCCAGGCTGTTATTATCATTTCCAATGATTATTATCACAGTGTTCCGTTCTCTGTCTTACCTAACCTCTGACTCCCACACACTCAGCAAAAGAATTTAACTTTAATTTTTACTCTGAATAACATAGCTGATGAAATGAATGAAACTTTTGGGTTCTCATCGAGAAATGCGAATGTGCACGAAGCCAGTATTGTGCATTCACCTTCAAGGAAGAAAACTCATGCCTTCAAACCATGAACTCCAAGAGTTCTCAGTTGGAGCCCTTTGAATGAAAGGGAAAACTTGGTGATAATTCTCATGAAACTGCATGACCACATTAGCAAGTTTTAAAAAATTTCAAAATTAGAATCTCTGAATTTCCAATTATGTCTGTATATATTTAATATGCCTCACCACTTTGTGGGGATTATTTTTTGTTTGTTAAACAACCCCTGGCTACTCTTGTTTGTTAAACAACCCTCCTGGCTCTGTACTCAGGAATTACTCCTGATGATGCTCTGGGGACCATATTGGATGCTGGGGTTTGAACTCAGTTGGCCTCATGTAAGGCAAGTGCCCTATCCACTGTATCATTGCTCCAGTCCTGTGGGGATTGATTCTTGGAAGGAAAGAGCTATGATGGATTTTCAAGAAAGCCTGGATTTTCCCAGAAATAAAACATGAGGTGAGTATACAGTTGGGACTGTAATTTGGTCATAATTGGAATTTCTTGTTATTATTTGGTTGTTTCTGTAAGTTAATTTCTGTTTGCTTAAATTCATGTTTAAAATCTTTTTTTGTGTATGAATCACTGAAAACAAGATTTTGTTTATTGATGATATAATATTTAATAGAATCTTCTATCATTTGCTTCAGTGGTTGACATTTGCAGACTCTTGGACTCTTGGCTACACCTACAGGGATCTGTTCTAGGTCATGGAGAACATAATCCCTGTCCTATGGAGAATTTTGCATTTTTTGCTTTTAGGTGAGGATTTATAAAACATATATAAAAGATAAACATAACCATCAGGTGTCATAGACATCCCACTGATGTAATAAAACTGCAGGAATTCATTTTCTCAGGATAGAAATATAGAAGTTAAATGGCCTCATTTGTATCATTTTTTAAGGATAGTTGGTCTAACTTCCAGCGTCAGATGTGTGAATAGACTTTTTGTCTTCTCTCTCTCGTTTACTCTGAATGCTCCCACAGCCATCTTTAACAAGTAAATGGTCTGGAAAATGTAGAGACCCACACTCTGAAATGATTATGAAGGAAGAGCCTCGCTAAAATGAGAGGGTAGTTCTCAAACCCAAGATGGATAATCCAGAATGAATGGGCTGTGCCGTGACCTGTGGGCCTTAACAAATGGAGGCATAGTAACAGCCACCCTTAAGTAATATGGGTTTCCACTGAGCAGTCCCAGCTCCCTGTGGATTGGTTTCTATTCATGGGCGCTGCAGCCATAGACACAAACATACAGTGATGTTTGTCATTTGGTTGAATTATTGGTTACGGAACGTTTTGATAAAGAGGACTGAGTATAAATTCTACTCAGATATTAGACTGCCTGGGAAATGGCAGTCCTAATCCCAGTATAGTTCAAACAGGATCTAAAACCATATAAACAAACCAACTACAACCTTAACTTATAACTCCTGGTTTTAAGTTTTTCTGCCTGGCGGCGTGGCCTTTTAAAGGAACACAGATGGAGCTGAGGAGGCATGTCACCCTGTGCAGGAGAACTGCCGCTTGGGTCCCGGAGAACAAGGAGACTAGATTGCAGGGAACATTGGCAGAGGGAGAGGTAGGAATCAGATATTTAATGGGACAGTTGAAGTCAGGTGCTCTGGATCTTTTTATGTGACTCTTCTTGAGTGATACGAATAAAGCTCTTTCTAGATATGACCTCATAGAGAGGTATTTTTCATTCTGAAAAGGACCACCACTGGCTAGAGTAGAGTGTTAGAATCTTAGATCTTCCTGTCATTTTTTTCTCATTTCTTTTCTTCTTTTCCTCAACATTTCCTGGCATTGAGCTGGAGCTGTAGATCAGCAGTGTAGCAACATCATCACGTCTACCTCTGAAAGCCTGGCTTTGATTTCCTGCACAACCATTGCTTGATTTCAGATGTTTTCTTTTTGGGCGCTTCTCTCTTCCACGATGACCCCAGCAACTCTTGACAAACATCCCTTACCATTCTTGGGAGATGGTTTCATTGAATGAATTGGGTTCTCATGCCGCTGCTGTGCAGATCAGACTGTTATGGGGAGATTAAAGTTTGCAGTGTGTCCACATAGGGTTTGGTAAATGGTCAGTATTCAGGAAGATGAGTGACCAGTTATCAAGGAAGTCTGTGTTTCTCTTTCTGATCTGCTGGCTGGAGTACATGCTTCATTGTAATCATACAGCTTTTTTTCTATATTTTTAATATAAGATGATCCTAGTTTATATGCTAAAAATGTTTAGTAAGTCCCTGTTTATCAATGAAACAGAATCCAGAATCTAGAAATAACTCAACATTGTAAAGTCAGTTAATTTTGCGACAAAAGGGCATTAAAAATATCCAATATATAATATTGTGAATAACGGAAAGCAATATGCAAGAATGAAGAAAGTGCCAATATTATAGAATGCACAAAATTTACTCCAGATAGATTTAATATTATGTTATGGTATTCTATAAGACCATTTGGTATGCTAAGCAAAACAGGTAGTACATTCCTGTACATTGGTTTGTGATGCCACATTTTGGATTAGATTTCAAAGGATAAGGGAAGAGTATCAAAATAAATACATGGAATTGCTTTTAAAATTAAAAACTTTTTGCATAGTGAAAGACACTATGAGAAAAATCAAATAGACAGTTCACTGAGTGGGAATTTACAAATTACACTTTTAAAAAAGATTTTTATTATACCACTGTGAGATATACAATTACAAAAGATGTCTGTGTTTGGGGTTTCGGTCATACAGTGTTCCCCCACCCATCCCTCCACCAATTCCCATTTCCCACCACTAATGTCCCTGATTCCCTTGCTTTCCTCCAACCTGCCTCTATGGTGGCACTTTGTCTCTTTTCTCTCTCTCTCTCTCTCTCTCTCTCTCTCTCTCTCTTTCTCTGTTTCTCTCTCTTTTATCCCTTCTCTTACACAGTCTGGCTTGCAATACATACATTTAGAGGTTATCATGCATATCTCTTTGCTTACATTCAATGCTCAGTTCTATGCTTGGATTATAATTTCCAACAATTTTTAGCACCTTGTTCCTGTCTCTGTCTTATCTAACTCTGACTCCCACACACTTGCAGTAGATTCTACCCACTGACAAGACTTCCAGATGCGTGCTTTACCTGGGCTTGGATATTGGTTTATGCCTTTTTTTTTAATATCCTGCCGAATAAATGCAGTCATTCTATATCTGACCTTTTCCCTCTGGCTAATTTCACTCAGCATGATCCTCTCCATGTCCATCCATTTATAGAGCAAATTTCATAACTTCATTTTCCCTAACAGCTGCATGGTATTCCATTGTATAGATGTTCCAAAGTTTCTTTGTCCAGTCGTCTGTTCTTGGGCCTCTGGTTGTTTCCAGATTCTGGCTATTGAATAGTGCTGCTATGAACATATAAGTGTAGATGGTGTTTCTGTTGTGTGTTTTTTGGATATGTGCCTGACTCTGTGGTGTGTGATGATATTCTCATTGTTTTTTGATTTGCATCTCCCTGATAATTAGTGATGATGGCATTTTTTTTTCTATACCTACTGGTCATTCAAATTTCTTCTTTGTCGAAGTTTCTTGTTCATTTCTTCTCCCCAATTTTTTGATGATTAGATATTTTCTTCTTGTAGGTGTTTCTATCAGTGTCTGATATATACTAGATCACTTGATCCCTTGATCACTTGAATCCGTTATTCATCAATTTGCTCGAGCAGGCACCAGTAACATTTCCATTGGACCCTATCACGTGCCATGTAAACCATGGCATCTGGTTGATTCAGGAATATGAAGAGCCTCAAACCGTTCCTTCAGGGTCTTGACAAGGAAGTCTGACCATCTTGTAGGTGGATGGCCACGTGATCTTTTGACATCCCGTGGGATCCAGTCAGTAACAGCTCTAGTCCAGCGGTCATCTCCAAATCACATTACATGTCCAGCCCATGTGATTATCGATGCCTTGGCAAATGAGACAGCGTCCCTGATTCTGGAATAGCGATGGAGGTCAGAACCAGTTCTTCTCTTGCTTAGTGAGGCGTGATATTCCAAGCATAGCTTTTCGATTCCTCTCTGGGAGACCCAATAGATTACCCTCATCCTGCTTTCGTAGGGGCCCAGGTCTCTGAGGCTTGTAGTAACGCAGGGAGAACCGGTGGACGTCGAAGAGATGTGCCCGGAGCCAAGAGGTTCTTTGTCCTTTTTAGCTATTTCTTCTATGCCTTTGAA
>JAJIBD010034711.1:0-20871 GCA_021461705.1 Cryptotis parvus
AAAATGGAGGCCTTCAAACGAGTGGTAGTTATGATACTTTAAAAGAATCTCTGAGTTGGCCTGCTCATTTTAAGAAATCAAATTTTCAGTTCGTGCCATTGGCAACCTGTATCTGATTCCAGTGCATCGATATACTCGAGTTTGCTTTCCAAAACCAAGCTTATGATCTGGCCAAAGCGCTTTGGATAGATAAAGATTGTAGGTGTTGCCTTGTGCGTGACTGACCTGACGGTCCCCTGAGCCTCAGGATTCAGCCCTGAGTGCCACCGTGTAAGGGCCACTCAAACAAAATAAAAGGCTGGTAGTTTACTGCTGCTTGGCTCTGCAAACCCATGTTTTGAATCCATAGAATAGAATTATGGGCCTTAGTTGTTTACTCCTTTCTGTTAAATATCAGGACCAATAAATTCTTGGCTTATACATACGGCGGCATAATAGCTCACACTTCCTACCGGTGGGTATACTCGACTCTTTACCATCCTCCAGGCTCTTTCTCAGTGGGGTTCTCTTAGCAAACCGGTCCCTCTAAAGCAGGAACAGCTTAATTTGTGTTATGTATCTGATATGGGTGGCTCTTACTTAGCAGCTACTTATTTTATTTTATTTTAATATTTGATATATAACATGATGTATGCATAATTCTACAAAAAGCTGTTCCATAGATTAGTCAGATACAGTAAGCCAGAAGCACCACCCAGTCATAAGTTAGCTTAATTCAGTTTTTGAGCTACCTGGTTAATTTCATTCTGCCTAGGATCACCCAGACGATCAACTTCCGTGCAGCTCGCTAAAGGCTGATCAAACCTGCAGGCACATCCCGCAAAAGCACATCTTACCCGGTTGCACTCGATTAAGTAGTCTCAATGAGCCTGTCCCATTCTCCAAAAATACTCTTTGAATACTAGCTGTCATGTAACCCTGGTTCGTAAGGCTGACCAGCTGTTGTTATTAACTTTCTTTATTTAATGTCGTTTGGTCCTACAAGTAAAGTACCAAACTTGATAGAAAAATAGGTATTATTAACTACATTCATTATAAAGGTGTAACCACCCTCCTAAAGCACCCCATGCCCAGTAACAGATGATCTTTTCACTAGCTTTAACTCTGGGACCTTCCACCTTTCCTCCATTTAAAGTAATATTCAGCTCAGCAGTGCTTGCTCTTAAAGTGGGACACCCCTCTCTTATTTTGTCTGCTTTGTCTTCACCTCATCTTTGCCACTTAAGTAAAGTGGCGTAAATGGTCTTCCTGCATCCAGAACTTGCCCCTAGGTTGGCTGCTAGGCTCTAGAGTACTGGGAATGCAGCTTGTTAGAATTCAGCTTCTTAGTTGTGGATCTATTACGTGCTGGAGTACAGATGTGGTTGCACATGAAATTCAGCCTGAACTCGTGGTATTCTAACCCAAAAGAGAGGTGCCAAAACATCTAGGTGTATAACTCACACCAGAATTCTATGGTCTTAACCCAAAGAGAAGGAGAAAGACATCTTTGCCAAATTAACACCAGAATTTGAGGGTCTTAACTTAAAGAGAATAAAACTTTCTCAGTTTTATGGCTTCCGCCCTGCTGAGATAAAATTGGATTTATTGGAATGCAATATTGTTACAAGTAATTTTTTTCCTACACTGGAAAACCCAGAATTATTTAGGTATTCAGATTCTATTGGGCAGCCCTCATATGGGATGGTATTCAAGTGACAATGTAAGCCCACAGGAACCATGAGTAATAAAGAATATAATCTGGAGAGCGAAAGCGTGTGTAGGGCATTGCCTGCACTTAGGAGACCGGGATCAATCCGGCCCCCCAAGTATGGTCCCCTAGGCACTGCAGAGGTTCTGGCAAAGAAAGGAATAACCCCGGAGATTGCATAGAGTGTGACCAAAGAAGCAAAAAACAAAAACAAAACAAAACAAAACAGAAATGAGCTAAGAGTATATGAGGGGCCTATGCACAATCTGAGAGCCCTGGACCACACTTGGAAGGCAGCTCTCCCCCGCCTTAGCTTAGTGTTGACAGGATGAAGTCTTGTTTATTTCTCCTACTAAGCTTCTTCTTTTTAGTAGAAGCTCAGAACTCAGGTTTTGTATCCAATCGCTGGATTCTTGAAATTTGGAACATTTGTTAATGGCCGCGCCATGCCCGACACTGAGTCACACAAAGACAGAACAGATACTTTTTTTTTTTTAAAAACTTTTAATATTCTATTATACCACTGTGAGACATACAATTACATAGATGTTCATGTCTGGCTTTTGGTCATACATTGTTTCAGCACTAACCCTCCACCCAGTACCCATTTCCCACCACTAATCTCACCCCTCCCTCCCCTCTCTCCCCCAGCCTGCCTCCATGGAGAGTTCTTTATCTCTACCCTCTCTCTCTCTCTCTCTCTCTGTCTCTTTCTCTCTTCCTTCTCTTACCTGTGGCTTACAAATATACTCAGAGGCTATCACTGTATCACTGTTCTTCCCGTTCATCATCAATTTGCTCTGCTGGCACCAGTAGCATCTACATATGTCCCTGTTTCATGCTAGTAGGCCCAGGGCATCTGCTTGCTCCAGGAATAAAGAGTCTCAAACCATTCCCTCAGGTCATGGAATGAGGGTTTTATAATTGTTACTGGTATTTGGCATATCAAATACGACACGAATAGATTGCCAGGTTCTGCTGTGCAGGTGGCATACTCTTGTAGTCACCTCTGTTCTCCAACATTTATTGATGAACCTCGTAATGTGTGTGAGCCGGGCTATGATAGGCTCTTCTGCTGGGTGGAGTTCTTGATGACAGTGGAAGTCTGGATGTGTGAAAATGGGAGGCCCCTCATGGGTAAAGGGCTCATCTGGCACTTGTGAGGCTGGGGTGTCAGGTCAGGGCTAGAACCCGCCATCCTCCCCCGGTGCCTGCGTAAGCGGCTGGGCACAGGGAGAGCCGGTAGCAGCTCTGCCCCATGTCTACTCTTTTCTGCCCGCCTGGGCCGGCTGAAAGCTGGGGTTTCTCTATTCCTATGGGGCAGCGTGATTTTGCATGTTCGGACACACCCCAAATCTCATCAGAGGCTATCATGTGTATCTTTTGGACTGTATTTAAACCTAAGCAGAACAGATATTTTCAAAGTTTATTCACACACAGAAACACATACATACAAGAGTCTCGGCACTGAGGGTCATAAACTGGGACCACCTAAGCGTGGAACCCCAAGCACTGGGCTGACTCTCCTTTCATACACTTACTTTCAGGGCAAGTGGTATGTATGTCCTGTGCCTACTTTTCCACCTAAGCAAAGTAGATGTACAGGAGCAAAGGCAGTGGTTAATTGGTTAATCCTGCCTATAAATTGCTACAGATTGAGCCTTGTTCTAACACAGGCCACAGGGCAACATCTATATCTTAGGCAGTTCCCTTTTATCCATAATTTGGCATCGAGATGTGCCTATCAAGACCCCTTGGGGTTTTTCCTTACTTATTTTTTATTATTAATTCTAAAGTCATTACCTTTAGGCACAAAATGGAGCCTAGTTCAGAAATTGAGGCACAGTGGTCCTGTTCTATTTTTTCCAAATTCATTTGTATGTTTTTGTTAAATAAAAATGTAACATTTCACATTTTAAAATTTTTTAATTAAATATAAATTCAATAACTAAAATGACATAAAATAAGGTGACTGCCATGGAGGCAGGAGGTGGTAGGGTCAGTGGGGACAAGGCTGGTGAAGGGGTTGGTGTTGAGACACTGTATGCCTGAAGCCTAGTTATGAATAGCTGTAAATCATGGTGCTTCAATGAAAACAAAAAGCAAAATCACCACCCTCCATAGCCCCTCCTCACCCGATCAAGTAAAATGGAACTCTGGGCTGAACTTGCCTCTATGTTTGCATTTGATTTTAGAGAGCTCCTGATTTGTTCTCTCCCAGTGTTTGGGACTGATGCCAGTGACCCCGGGTGTGAAGCAGAGAGGAGAAAGAGGCTCACTTTTACCTGGTCCCTCTGTCATCCCAGGACCACTGGGAAGGCCCAGACTGTAAAGTGTGTGATGAGTCCTGCACGGCACGCACCTGGAGTCCCACAGACACACGAGGTAGCCATTAAGCCACACCTGACCCCACTTGCCCCTCTCTGAAGGAGAATTGATCCCCACCACCCAGGTTCTCTGGGAGCCATGGACTCAGGCTGGAGTGATCAATTGTCTTCGCAGGAAAGTCAAGTCCTAAGTCTTACTCAAGATTATGGGGCCCCTGCTTTCTCACAGAAAAGAATTTCAGGAGGAGACAAGCAGTGAAGTAAAAACAGGTTTTATTTGGAAGTTTTGGGGAAGGGGAAGGAGGGAGAGAAAGGCAAATGCCCTCCTTGCCCTCTGGCCCCAGATGGAAGGTTTTTCATACCTGAGTCTTGGCTGAGCCTTCAAAGGAAATGGATGGACTCAGTCAAAGCATATTTTCTCCTTTATGTATGTCCTTGATTTTTTTTCACAATTCTATAGAGAAATGCTTTTTATTCCAAAGTCATTTTCGTGGGGAGGGAGAGAGAGGATGGAGTTTTGAATTTGCATTTATGCAAAAAGGGGTTGAGTATGCCAGGCTTCTGAGCGCCAGATTGTCACCTATTTACTGGAATAGCTTATATTACTTATAGTTATTTTGGATTCTTCCGAGTAAGATAATTCTTGCTTTCTCTATGTCATTAGTCAGTGAGAGGCCTGATGAGACGTTAATGGAGCAAAGGAAGGTGAGCCATGCTTGTGCGGCAAGGGGCAGAAGTGTGCAGGTTAGATAAGGAAGCCCCCTGCATAGATTCTTATGCTGCTAGTAGAGTGGCCAAATATTTGGAAAGATAGTTATGATGAAAGGCTTTGGGATTTAAGAACCTGGCTGGAAATTTTCTTAAGGAAACATGCTTCTAATGTTCTGAAATACACATTTTCTCTCAGATGGAAGGTTAATCCATGCATTGCAAATTTCTGAAAATTGCAAATAGATATTCTTTCAAATAGAAGCAGTATTCAATTCCTAAGCCCTTCACCCATCTTTGACTCTTGTTCTTTTATTGAAATGTAAAATACCTTTGATGGGGGTCAGCCATTTGTATAGTTGCCTTTAAATAACATTTTTACCACATCACTTGAGAGTGTTTTCCAAAATAAACCTGAGATTGGAATAGATTTTGGAAACCAGGTGTGGTTGTCACAAAGCTGTGGCCAAACCCCATCTTCCCTGGAGGTCAGAACACTCTGAATCAGCAAAGCCACTGACTCCAGGCTGAATCTTCCTCCCCCCTTTCTTTTCTTTCTTCCTCTCTTGTTTTCAAAAAGAGTGAGCTGGAGGTCTGGCCTAGGGGTGGGGATCAGCTGTGGCTGGCCCTCACCTGCTTCTCCCAGCTCTTGACTATGGGATAATTCAACAGTTTCCCTGGTACAAACACATTTACTTAATCATCTTATTCTTCTTCCCTCAGCCCCTCCCCCTGCCTCCTAACCTCTGGGCACTGGGCTACTCCAGTGTCTGATGCTTTGTGACTTCTAGACCTGCTGTGTGGAATCCTCCTTGGGACCTAGATCGGCTTGCGAGGAAGGGGACCTGTCTGGTTGCCCTGCCCAGGTTCTCCACCTGCTAGCTTGCGATTTGAAGCGTTTGTAAAGTGTTTTTTGTATTTTTTAAAAATTCAATTCCTTTTGCTCTTTCGTATTTACTCTTTCTTTGACTCTTGAACTTCAACTTTTATTTTTAATAAAATACTTTTATTTTTCTCCTGGGCATTTTCCAGACTATGAGGAAGAATTACATAGGACTGCCATAAAGGAGCTTTGCTTTCTCTGGGTAATCAGTGATGGTTAGTCTATTTAACTGTTACGGGATTGTCCAGCTGCTACAATATTTGAATCTTGAGTCTTTTGTTCTCTGACCTAATGATATTTATCTTTCAGTTATATTTACTTATGGGACAATTAACCAAAGAATAGAGGAAAATTGGAAAAAATCAGGCTTTTTAAAAAAGTGACTTTCCAGAAGGAAAAGGACAGATATAGAATGACTGCATTCATTAATAGGATATAAATAGATACCAGTGTTTTAATAAATATGGGAAATGGTCATGGCAGATTAAAACTCACCACTGAATATACACAAAGTGACTTAAGTGATAAACTCTAAATATCTGCAGGGCTAGCCACAATGTGTAAAATAAGAGGGAGAGAGATGCAGAGACAAGAGAGAGATAGAGAGAGAAAGAGAGGAAATTGGGGTACCTGCTATTAAGACGGCCTGGAGGGATGGAAGGGGAGGGGTACATTGGTGGTGGAAATGGGGCACTGGTGGAGGGATGGGTGCTGGAATACTGTATTACCAAGAACCAATTATGAACACCTTTGTAATTGTATGTTTCACGGTGGTATAATAAAAAAAATTTTTAAAAAGTGACTTTCATATTATTATTTTTTTTAATGGTGAAGGTTAAAAAAATTGGTACCTAAGGTGGATTTAACAGATGCTGTACAAACTCATACACAAGTTCACCTCTTTAAGGTCTGGTTTATACACAGCCCCCACTCATTCACACATGTCCGGCTTTCCACAGTAGTCAGTGGCACTAGAGAGCCAGTGATTTTCCCTTTTAAACTTAACCCGACAGTTCCGAATTTCAAGAATAACAATCTTTTAAATTTCTATCTGGACTGAGTAGATGTCCAAACACTATTTTTGCCACAAGGGAATATAAGCAGGAGACAGTTTTGTGATTTACTACAGTGCATTCTCCCAAGAGAAGAGTAACATTACCCTTCAGTAGAGTGGTCCTTCTCTATCTTACTGATAGCTACCACCAGAGAGGCACACAATTATTCTCTTGATCTTTTTGAAATTTAAATGTCTCAGTAACTAAGAACTATCTTTACTATTTTAAAATATAGCCTGGTATTATTCTCACAAGAAGATCTTAAAGATCAAAATAGGCAGCAATGTGGCCGGGCAAGCCTAGCGGGTAGGGCCCCTGCTTACGCGGCCTATGCCGCCGGGTTCGATCCCCGCATCCCATATGGTCCCCCGAGCACCGCCGGAGTAATTCCTGAGTGCAGAGCCAGGGTAACCCCTGAGCATCGCGGGTGTGACCCAAAAAGCAAAAAAAAATAGGCAGCAGGATTTTTAGTGTCTTAATTGATACACTTCTTTCTGTGAAAGAAAAGTGAATCCTTTGGGATAATAATGATGCATTTCCATATTACAGGGATCTTTAAAAGAGCATCAGAGAATAGCTAAAGTAAGCAGAGATCATTTTGAAACAGCCGAGTTTTCATTGTGTTGGCTGTTTAAGAAAGTTCTACTATCCCAGGCAAAACAAAACCTGCCCCATCCAGTATTTATCTGATTATGGGCAGACTGTATATATAGAATCATAAAAGGCTTGCAAAAATCACAAATAAAAACATTCACTAGATCTTCCATTGTTAATTGAGCCCACGTTCAGTTATTGTTTGAACACTTTATAGCTTTTTGGAGCCTGTGCCTGGTCAAACAGGTTCACATCACAGGAAGCTTCCCATGTGAGTTTGAAAGAGGTGATACAGAGATTTCCAGGTCCTGGCGTATAAAAAATACAGTAGCTGATACTAGGTCTGCTTGCTGCAGGTACTCTCAGGTCTATCAGAGCTCCACTTGGTGACCCAAACCTGTGAGACGTTGACACCGTCATCACTATCAGGCACCAACAGCTGCAAGCTGAGATTTGGCGCTACTTTGTCTGACTTAGGGATGCATGTGTCTACTGCAGTGAACTTGGAACTGGTAATTCAGAGCAGCATAAGCACAGGGCCACAGACTGTGGGTGGAATGAGCAAGTGTGACTTCCCTAGACTGCAACCCTGGCAGGCACAAAATTCAACACTTTCCTGTACTCTGAGCCACCAGAAACAATGAAGATGTGGAGAAATGATCTTGTAGTGATAGGCAAAAGCTTGGGAAGGACACTAGGCACACAGCAACCCTCTCAGCCTGCTGATGGAGACCTCAGTGTGACAGTGATGAGGTGTTCACTGAAGTGAGGAAGGCGACAGAAGCGAGCCCAGGGTCCAGAGCCCAGGGTCCAGTGGGTAGAGCATTTTTCTTGCATGTGACCAAACCAGGTTAGATCCCCGGCATCCCATATGGCCCTCTGAGCACTGCCAGGAGTAATTCAGAGCCATCTCTAAGGATGAGTATGCCAGCAAGGTGCCAGGAGCTCTTTATCACCTACAGAATTGTTCTTTGTCTGAAATTCAGTGGTCTCTGATTTAACAAGAAAGGTAGGTACTGAGAAATTCAGGTACACCCATTCTTTTTCTTTCATGTTTATTTGTTTTTGTTGTAATGATAAAGGGTCATATACATCAGAGGCCTTGGGCCACTAACAGGGGTGCTGTGTATGTGAAGTTGTATATATTTGGATGTAGGGGGCAATGCAGTGAGAAAAAGGAGAAAGATGAAACTATACTCTCTTGCAAAAGAAGGTGTAGAAGAAGAGAAACTACACTCTTCTAAGTCAAAGAAGGTGACCTGCCTATGATAGGTTTAAAAATATGAGAAACTTACTCTTTCTCCAGCTGTCTTATTTTATTTTTTATCTATCATCTATCTATCTATCTATCTATCTATCTATCTATCTATCTATCTATCTATCTATCTATCTATCTATCTATCTATCTATCTATCTATCTATCTATCTATCTATCTATCTATCTATCTATCTTTTATTTTTGCTTTTTGGGTCACACCCGGCAATGCTCAGGGGTTACTCCTGGCTCTTCACTCAGGAATTACTCCTGGAGGTGCTCGGGGACCATATGGGATGCCGGGATCGAACCCTGGTTGGGCGCTGCCAAGACAAATGCCTTACCCTCTATGCTATTGCTCCGCCCCTTAGCTCTGTCTTACTTTAAAAGCTTGCTGTCAGAATAATAGATTTGGCTGCTGAGGCCGCAAAATTAATGTTTAATAAAAAACGATTCCGCACCAAAACAAAAAAGGAAAGAAAGTGTAAGGCGGTGCTGGCCTGATGGAAAAAAAAAAGAAAGTGTAAGATATCATTGACTGAAGAACATGGTTGGTGAAGCTGAAAATTCCATAGAGAGACTTAGCAATAGCATGACAGAAACTGAGGAATTAATCATTGACTCCAAGACACAGAAACCTTAAAGCAGAGAGATAGTACAGCAGGTTAGGGGTTTTTGTCTTCCATGCAAATAACTCAAGTTTGATATCTGGCACCTCTTATGGTTCCTAAGCCCTGCCAAGACTGATCCCTGAGTGCAGAGCCAGGTTTAAGCCTTGAGCATAGTCAGGTGTGGACCCAAAACAAATAAAAAATACAATAACAGTACAAACAGCATCCTGAAAGCAGTATGAGCAAGACAAAAACTCTCATAGTAGGGAACCCCAATAAAACTCAGCAGATACATCAACCGAAACCGCAAAAGAAGGGACTATAAACAACACGTGTTTTCATAAAAGCATGTAGAATAAAATAGGCTTCCAAATAAAGACACCCTGTCTCCACTTAGAGTGACTCAAACTTTACAGACAGGCAACAATCAAGAAAGTTCACAAGTCTGAAAATAGTTCTTCTAGAAGCACTGAAAAGTCTTCTGTAGAAGACAGAGAAACCATACTTGGAAGTAGGAAGGTCCAAAAAAACATGAAAGGTAGGAAAGGAGGAGAGAAACAATGGGATATCTTATAATCACCCTGTATTTTCCAGCATTTTGATCAGTTATCACAATTATGATTCATAATTATTTGTGATTTTAAATTGTGGGAATGAGTGTGTTAGGCCACATCTGGTGGTGTTCAAGGCTTACTCCTGACTCTGCCCTGAGATGACTCCTGGTGGCACGGCTGACCACGTGGGATGATGTGGCTAGATCTGGTCGGTTGTAGGGCAAGGCAAATCCCTACCCTCTGCACTATCCCTCTGGGCCCTAGAACTAGCAACTTTCAGTTACCAATTTCACAAAAAATTCTTCTTTAGCAGCTTACCCAGCAGGCCATTATTATTATTTCAGTTATTGCTATTGTCTATAAGGTATTTCTATATAGTATTGTCATTAAAAACATATTTTCAATTAACAAACACGCCCAGTGATTTCTATATTCTTCAGTCTTATTTCCAATGCTTTCTTATTCTATGAAAAGCAAGGGATTAGGAAAAGGAAGTTTAAGAGATCTATGTGCTAGGCATTCAGTATCACTTCACTTGTATCACTTGTCTTCCTGTTTTTCATCAATTTGCTCAAGCCGGCACCAATAATGTCCCCATTCACTGGGAACGAGGTCCATTATTGTTACTGTTTTTGACATATTGAATACACCATGGCTAGCTTGCAAGGCTCTGCTGTGACTCTGGGTTCATCCGAAGGGACCCAGTCTTTTTCAATGTCAGACCATTAACCATCCAGGGCCCTTGGGGCAGAGCTCCCTGGGTATAAACAAGTCTGTCTCCTGTCTGCCACCTGCTGAAGCAGCTGGGCACTGTAACCACACTTGGAAGACCTCAAGGGGCAGGAGGCATTCAGTATATGGTGTTTCAAATAAATGTTATAGATTATGTACATTATCTCATAGAAATACTCAGCAATTTTGACAGAGAGGGATTATTTTTCATGTGTTCGCTTTTTAGAAGTAAAATAGTTCTATTATAAAATGAGGAGAGAGAAGAAAGAGAGACTGAGAAAGCAGGAAAGAGAGAGAAGAATGTTCAAGAGAAAATGTGGGTGCTGAAGAGATAGTACAGCAGGTAAGGAGCATGGCTGCATGCATCCAGCCTGGGTTCAGTTCTGGGCACCCCACATGGACCCTCCAGTCACCAGAGTCAGCCCGGAGCACAACCAGGTGTGGCCCAAAATCCCAAACAAAAGAAAACAAAGAAAAAATGTGACATTCTCCAGAGGAGAGAGAGCCTTGGATACCTCCTAAAGTGAAAGAATGAGATATCTCAGGTTGAGGATATATAGGCGCCACCCAGAATGGGCAAAGTACCAGAGTGACCCTATTTATTGCATCTTATTTATGGGGGTATTCTTAGAGAGACTTGTCTAAAAAAAACTTCTGAGCTGGCCTGGTTCCCTCCATGCTTAGGAAGAGGCGGGCTTGGTAACAGACAGTGGGGGTTTTGTGAAGGTTGTGCTTTCCAAGGTACCAGCTTCTCCCCCCTGAGTTTGTAAGGCCACACTCCTGCATAAGGAAGGGCCATGTCACTGATGCTCAAACCAGCCATTTCTGCTTGATGCTGGACCCCCTTCAACACCGCCTTGCTAATGGGTCTGAGTTTTACTATTGTTTGCAGCGGCAGTTGGAGGAATGTATATAATTATCTGGAGAAAAATGTACAGAAAGATATGAATGAGAGCTTTTTTTCTTTCTTGGCTCATAAGTGATTTTTTTTTTTTTTTTTTGCATCATACCATGTGTGAGTTCAGTGGGGAAAACGTATCTGGACCTTTTTTCTTATTGTCAAACTCTTGTGAAAAATAGAACTTACATCTGTACATTTGTCTAAGTGTTAAGTTTTCTGGATGGGAAAACAATTTTCTGAACCTCTAGTTGTTCATGGAGATGCCCCCATGGCATATGTTTTTTTTTAATACTGAAAAGGCAAGGGGAAAGACATTATCTTTTGAATTTGCTACAACTTCTAACGCCTCTTGGTGATAATAATAAAAGCACTAACATTTTCGTTGTGCTTCGGTCACCATCTTCAATGCTATTACTTTGCTTAATTTTGTGACTACTCTGAAGGGATAATAATTCTTAGTATTTTAATTTTATAGATGAATCATGGGAGGTTCTGACTGGGTGAGAGTTCACACAACTTTGCGGCAGACAGCTGGGAATCTGGACCCAAGGGACTGTCTCATAAGCTCATGGGTCTATCATATTAGGTGACTTTCTTCAGTGCTGAAGAGCTGCTACATTTGCTCATAAGTCATTGTCATGGAGCCTTTTAAAAAATTAATGAGCCTTAGAATGGTGAAAAAATTTGGTCAAGGTTTTCTATGTAATAAACCCACCCAGATATATGTTTGTGTAGCTAGAAGATCCTTTCTTATCTAATACCAATTATTATTAGTATTACTGCTGTTAGTTTTTAGGTTTGTGGGTAACATCTGGTGATGCTTAGGGAATACTCTTGGCTCTGTGCTCAGGAATCACTCCTGGCGAGCTTGAGGGAACCATATAGGATGTTGAGAATTGAACCCAATTCAACTGAGTGCAAGGCAAATAACCTACCCGCTGATGGTTATCTCTATGGCCCCAGCAAAATAATTTTTTTTACTTAAACGTTGTACAGTTTTTAAATTTTATTAAGGTATAGTGATTTTCAAAGTTAATCATAATTGACTTTTAGACGTCACTAATCTGCCACCAGTATCAACTTCCCTCCATGAGTGTTCCCAGATTTCTCCTCTCCTCTCCAACCCCCAGCATGCCATTTTAATCACTTATAGTCACCTTTTAAAAAAAATATTTTATACTACTGTGAGATATACAATTACAGAGATGTTCGTGTCTGGATTTCAGTCATACAGTGTTCCAGCATCCATCCCTTCACCAGTGCCCATTTCCTACCACCCATGTCCCCTGATCCCCTCCCCCTCCCCCAGCCTGCCTCTATGGCAGGTACTTTACCTCTCTCTCTCTCTCTCTCTCTCTCTATCTATCTATCTTCCTTCTCTTATACATTGTGACTTGCAATGCATACATTTAGAGGTTATCATGTATATCCCTTTTCCTATATTCAATGCTCAGTTCCAGGCTGTTATTATCATTTCCAATGATTATTATCACAGTGTTCCGTTCTCTGTCTTACCTAACCTCTGACTCCCACACACTCAGCAAAAGAATTTAACTTTAATTTTTACTCTGAATAACATAGCTGATGAAATGAATGAAACTTTTTGGGTTCTCATCGAGAAATGCGAATGTGCACGAAGCCAGTATTGTGCATTCACCTTCAAGGAAGAAAACTCATGCCTTCAAACCATGAACTCCAAGAGTTCTCAGTTGGAGCCCTTTGAATGAAAGGAAAACTTGGTGATAATTCTCATGAAACTGCATGACCACATTAGCAAGTTTTAAAAAAAATTTCAAAATTAGAATCTCTGAATTTCCAATTATGTCTGTATATATTTAATATGCCTCACCACTTTGTGGGGATTATTTTTTGTTTGTTAAACAACCCCCTGGCTACTCTTGTTTGTTAAACAACCCTCCTGGCTCTGTACTCAGGAATTACTCCTGATGATGCTCTGGGGACCATATTGGATGCTGGGGTTTGAACTCAGTTGGCCTCATGTAAGGCAAGTGCCCTATCCACTGTATCATTGCTCCAGTCCTGTGGGGATTGATTCTTGGAAGGAAAGAGCTATGATGGATTTTCAAGAAAGCCTGGATTTTCCCAGAAATAAAACATGAGGTGAGTATACAGTTGGGACTGTAATTTGGTCATAATTGGAATTTCTTGTTATTATTTGGTTGTTTCTGTAAGTTAATTTCTGTTTGCTTAAATTCATGTTTAAAATCTTTTTTTGTGTATGAATCACTGAAAACAAGATTTTGTTTATTGATGATATAATATTTAATAGAATCTTCTATCATTTGCTTCAGTGGTTGACATTTGCAGACTCTTGGACTCTTGGCTACACCTACAGGGATCTGTTTTAGGTCATGGAGAACATAATCCCTGTCCTATGGAGAATTTTGCATTTTTTGCTTTTAGGTGAGGATTTATAAAACATATATAAAAGATAAACATAACCATCAGGTGTCATAGACATCCCACTGATGTAATAAAACTGCAGGAATTCATTTTCTCAGGATAGAAATATAGAAGTTAAATGGCCTCATTTGTATCATTTTTTTAAGGATAGTTGGTCTAACTTCCAGCGTCAGATGTGTGAATAGACTTTTGTCTTCTCTCTCCTCGTTTACTCTGAATGCTCCCACAGCCATCTTTAACAAGTAAATGGTCTGGAAAATGTAGAGACCCACACTCTGAAATGATTATGAAGGAAGAGCCTCGCTAAAATGAGAGGGTAGTTCTCAAACCCAAGATGGATAATCCAGAATGAATGGGCTGTGCCGTGACCTGTGGGCCTTAACAAATGGAGGCATAGTAACAGCCACCCTTAAGTAATATGGGTTTCCACTGAGCAGTCCCAGCTCCCTGTGGATTGGTTTCTATTCATGGGCGCTGCAGCCATAGACACAAACATACAGTGATGTTTGTCATTTGGTTGAATTATTGGTTACGGAACGTTTTGATAAAGAGGACTGAGTATAAATTCTACTCAGATATTAGACTGCCTGGGAAATGGCAGTCCTAATCCCAGTATAGTTCAAACAGGATCTAAAACCATATAAACAAACCAACTACAACCTTAACTTATAACTCCTGGTTTTAAGTTTTTCTGCCCTGGCGCGTGGCCTTTAAAGGAACACAGATGGAGCTGAGGGAGGCATGTCACCCTGTGCAGGAGAACTGCCGCTTGGGTCCCGAGAACAAGGAGACTAGATTGCAAGGGGAACATTGGCAGAGGGGAGAGGTAGGAATCAGATATTTAATGGGACAGTTGAAGTCCAGGTGTCTGGATCTTTTTTATGACTCTTCTTGAGAGTGATACGAATAAAGCTCTTTCTAGATATGACCTCATAGAGAGGTATTTTTCATTCTGAAAAGGACCACCACTGGCTAGAGTAGAGTGTTAGAATCTTAGATCTTCCTGTCATTTTTTTTCTCATTTCTTTTCTTCTTTTTCCTCAACATTTCCTGGCATTGAGCTGGAGCTGTAGATCAGCAGTGTAGCACATCATCACGCACACCTCTGAAAGCCTGGCTTTGATTTCCTGCACAACCATTGCTTGATTTCAGATGTTTTCTTTTTAGGGCGCTTCTCTCTTCACGATGACCCCAGCAACTCTTGACAAACATCCTTACCATTCTTGGGAGATGGTTTCATTGAATGAATTGGGTTCTCATGCCGCTGCTGTGCAGATCAGACTGTTATGGGCAGATTAAAGTTTGCAGTGTCCACATAGGGTTTGGTAAATGGTCAGTATTCAGGAAGATGAGTGACCAGTTATCAAGGAAGTCTGTGTTTCTCTTTCTGATCTGCTGGCTGGAGTACATGCTTCATTGTAATCATACAGCTTTTTCTATATTTTTTAATATAAGATGATCATAGTTTATATGCTAAAAAATGTTTAGTAAGTGCCTATTTATCAATGAAACAGAATCCAGAATCTAGAAATAACTCAACATTGTAAAGTCAGTTAATTTGCGACAAAGGGCATTAAAAATATCCAATATATAATATTGTGAATAACGGAAAGCAATATGCAAAAGAATGAAAGTGCGCAATATTATAGAATGCACAAAATTTACTCCAGATAGATTTAATATTATGTTATGGTATTCTATAAGACCATTTGGTATGCTAAGCAAAACAGGTAGTACATTCCTGTACATTGGTTTGTGATGCCACATTTTGGATTAGATTTCAAAGGATAAGGGAAGAGTATCAAAAATAAATACATGGAATTGCTTTTACAAATTAAAAACTTTTGCATAGTGAAAGACACTATGAGAAAAATCAAATAGACAGTTCACTGAGTGGGAATTTACAAATTACACTTTTAAAAAAAGATTTTTATTATACCACTGTGAGATATACAATTACAAAGATGTCTGTGTTTGGGTTTCGGTCATACAGTGTTCCCCCCACCCATCCCCTCCACCAATTCCCATTTCCCACCACTAATGTCCCCTGATTCCCTTGCTTTCCTCCAACCTGCCTCTATGGTGGCACTTTTGCCTTTCTCTCTCTCTCTCTCTCTCTCTCTCTCTCTCTCTCTTTCTCTGTTTCTCTCTCTTTATCCCTTCTCTTACACAGTCTGGCTTGCAATACATACATTTAGAGGTTATCATGTATATCTCTTTGCTTACATTCAATGCTCAGTTCTATGCTGGTATTATAATTTCCAACAATTGTTAGCACCTTGTTCCTGTCTCTGTCTTATCTAACTTCTGACTCCCACACACTTGCAGTAGATTCTACCCACTGACAAGACTTCCAGATGCATGCTTTGCCTGGGCTTGGATATTGGTATCATGCTTTTTTTTAATATCCTGCGAATAAATGCAGTCATTCTATATCTGACCTTTTCCCTCTGGCTAATTTCACTCAGCATGATCCTCTCCATGTCCATCCATTTATAGGCAAATTTCATAACTTCATTTTTCCTAACAGCTGCATGGTATTCCATTGTATAGATGTTCCAAAGTTTCTTTGTCCAGTCGTCTGTTCTTGGGCCCCTCTGGTTGTTTCCAGATTCTGGCTATTGTGAATAGTGCTGCTATGAACATATAAGTGTAGATGGTGTTTCTGTTGTGTGTTTTTGGATATGTGCCTGACTCTGTGGTGTGTGATGCTATCTCATTGTTGTTTTGATTTGCATCTCCCTGATAATTAGTGATGATGAGCATTTTTTTCTATACCTACTGGTCATTCAAATTTCTTCTTTGTCGAAGTTTCTGTTCATTTCTTCTCCCCAATTTTTGATGATTAGATATTTTCTTCTTGTAAAGTTCTATCAGTGTCTGATATATGCTAGATCACTTGATCACTTGATCACTTGAATCCCGTTATTCATCAATTTGCTCGAGCAGGCACCAGTAACATTTCCATTGGACCCTATCACGTGCCAATGTAACCCAACGGCATCTGGTTGATTCAGGAATATGAAGAGCCTCAAACCGTTCCTTCAGGGTCTTGACAAGGAAGTCTGACCATCTTGTAGGTGGATGGCCACGTGATCTTTTGACATCCCGTGGGATCCAGTCAGTAACAGCTCTAGTCCAGCGGTCATCTCCAAATCACATTACATGTCCAGCCCATGTGATTATCGATGCCTTGGCAAATGAGACAGCGTCCCTGATTCTGGAATAGCGATGGAGGTCAGAACTCCAGATTTCTTCTCTTACTTGAGTGAGGCGTGATATTCCAAGCATAGCTCTTTCGATTCCTCTCTGGGAGACCCGAATAGCATTCTCATCCTGCTTTCCTAGTAGGCCCAGGTCTCTGAGGCTTATGTTAATGCAGGGAGAACGGTGGAGTCGAAGAGATGTGCCCGGAGCCAGAGGTTCTTTGTCCTTTTAGCTATTTCTTCTATGCCTTTGAAGGCATTCCATGCTGCTCTCTTCCTCCTGCGCAGCTCAGGTTTTAGGTCGTTCATTATGTTGACTTCTTGACCTAGGTACACATAACTGCTGCATTCAGAGATGTCTGTTCCATTGAGAGTGAATGGGGCCTCTGGAACTAGTTCATTTTTCATGAACATAGTTTTCTTTAGATTCAGCTGTAGACCTATCTTTCCACATTCTCGGTCGAAGTCAGCCAGCATTTGTGCTGCTTGGCTAATGTTTGGTGTTATTAGAACGATGTCATCAGCGGAGTGGAGGTGGTTTATTGCCGACCGCCTATCTTCACTCCCATTCCTTCCCATTCTAATTGTCGCACGATGTTCTCAAGGGCGCTGAAGAGTTTTGGTGAAATGGTATCACCTTGTTGAACCCCTCTTTTGACATCAATGATCACTTTGTTGTAGAATGGTGAGATCCTAGTGGTGAATCTGTAATACATCTCACGAAGGATCTTGATGTATTGGGTTTGAACACCCTGTTTGGCTAGGGGCTTCGATGACTGCTTTAGTCCCCACAGAATCAAAGGCCTTTCTTTAAATCAATGAACGTGAGACAAAGCGGCATCTTGTACTCCCTACAAACCTCAATGAGCTTGGTTACCGTGTGGATATGGTCGATTGTGCTGAATCCTTTCAGCACATATAAATATACTAGATATTTTTAAAAAATATTTTATTATACCACCATGGGATATACAATTAAAAGATGTTCATATTTGGGTTTCGGTCATACAGTATTCCAGTACCCATCCCTCCACCAGTGCCCATTTCCCACCACCAATCACCAATTGCCTCTTCCCCCCTGCACCCCCCCAGCCCGCCTCTATGGCAGTTTCTTTATCTTTTTCTTTCTCTCTTCCTTTCCTTACACATTGTGTATTACAATACGTATATTTAGAGGTTATCATGTGTATCTTTTTGCTTGTATTTAATGCTCAGTTCTAAGTTGGTATTAGCACTTTGGACAATTATTAGCACACTGTTCCCTTCTCTGTTTTATGTAACCTCTGACTCCCACACATTTGTGGTAATTTCCACCTTTGACAAGACCTCCTGATCCATGTTTCACCTGACCTTGGATATTGGTAAACATAATATATATGTATATATGTACATATGAATATATTTATTTCATGCAAATAAATGCAGTAATTCTATATCTCTCTTTTTTCCTTCTGGGTAATTTCAATCAACATGAGCCTCTCCAAGTCCATCCTTTTTATAGGCAAATTCATAACTTCATTTTTCCTAACAGCTGCACAGTATTCCATTGTGTAGATGTACCACAGTTTCTTTATCCAGTCATCAGTATATTTTATATATATATATATAGTATTATTATATCCATGAGCAGGGAATGTGTTTACGGTTCCTCGTGTCCTTTTTATTTCTTGGAGCAGTGTCTTGTAGTTTTCTTTGTTCAGGAACTTTACACAGTTGGTTAAGCTGATTCTTAGGTATTTGATTTTCTGTGGCACAATTGTGAATGGAATTGATTTCTTAATATCCTTTTCTTCTTTCGTTATTTGTATATTGGAAAGCAACTGATTTTTTGGGTATTGATTTTGTAGCCTGCCACTCTACTATAAATATTTATTCTTTCTAGGAGTTTTTTTGGCTGAGAGTTTAGGGTTCTCTAGGTATAATATCGATATGACACTAAACAGAATAACTAACATATGAATTTTTATATACATTGATGAAAACAATTTTAATATTTAAGTCACTAGGAGAATAATTGGAGATTCTGTAATACGGTGCATTTTCTGATATTTATGGAATAATTTTGGTCACTTTTTGTTTTGTTTCTGTTTCGGGGTCATACCTGCCAGTCTTCAGTCTTCCTTATGGCTCTGCACTCAGGGATCACTGGCTGGGCTTGGGTAGTAGGCGCAGTGCTGGGTTAGTGTGTGCAAGGCACATGCCGGGTGCTATACTGTTACTGCAGCATTAGTTCATTTGCTTTAGTAGAAAAGTTCTTCTGATGCCTTACAAGGAATTTTTAAAAAATTATATTGTAGGGGCCAGAGCGATAGCCCAGCGGGTAGGGCGTTTGCCTTGCATGTGGCCGGCCCATGCCGCCCGGGTTCGATCCGCGGCATCCCATATGGTCCCCCGAGTACGGCCAGGAGTATTGCCTGAGTGTAGAGTCAGGAGAAACCCCTGAGCATTTCCGGGTGTGACCCCAAAAAATTATATTGTTAATGAGAGAAGTCTGTAGGTCAGGGACGCAGAGATGAGACTTCAGGAACAAGATGTATATTCATTAATTTTTAATGATCACCGACTGGAGAAACAGCAGCTCATCTTGCCAACTGACAGCTTACAGAATGACCAAAACTCTCATATATATCCACAGCATTCAAAGAATAACATAGTTTTACACTACAAAGCATTCCACATATTTAGCATAGGATATACACGTGGCCGCCCACCTACAAGATGGTCAGACTTCCTTGTCAAAACCCTGAAGGAACGGTTTGAGGCTCTTCATATTCCTGAATCAACCAGATGCCATTGGGCTACATTGGCACAGTAATAGGGTCCAATGGAAATGTTACTGGCGCCAGCTCGAGCAAATCAATGAATAACGGGATTCAAGTGATCAAGTGATCAAGTGATACAGAAGAAGACAAACAGCTAGGAGCCAAACCTGCAGGGGGTGCTATGTAGGTGAGGTGAAAAATAAAAGAATGTGACAGTTTGCTAATTCAGCCTTCCTGACTACCCCAAGATGGCAAGATCTTATCAGACTTGGAGAGACAAGAAAAGCCTGTTTTCTGCCTGCACTCCAAGCAGTGTCCATTAGATTCCATCTTAGACTGTCTGCAACCAACAAGGCAATGTGACACCGGGAAATGACCTAGGATAGCAGAGTCTGTTTTCTGCATGGTGAAAACAGTGTCACTAGGGAAGGTGTGCATCCTACCTCTGTTGGGGAGACAGCCTGCCAGAAACCCTGTGGATCTGTCAACAGGCAGTATCCATAGGACCTCAGCATAGCCTTTGATCTGCTTTCCCAACATTATATCTGTGTTAATTTCCTAAGATCCTTATAGATATTACAGATAATTTACTAATATCTTGACAGATCTTTACAGTGGAAAAATTATAAATAAAACATTTCATTAACTTAAACTATAAGAGATTTCGACACATTTGAAATTGTCATTCTAAATGACAAAGTCTCAAAAAACAAATTAAAGATGAACCCAGCTTCAAAAAATTGAATGAAAACCTTTGTTCACAATCATATTTTTTTGAGTTAAGTTCCTATTTACTTTTCTAAAAGAAAACCCACATTTCTAAGAAGAATTTTATTTTTCAAGCTTAAATAGAATAAATTTCTCAAGTGTAGTGTAGTAATGTAAGTCTACTTTTACTAATCATCCAATTATCCACATATTTCTTCCTCTGGTATCAGATATCTGTGCTAAAAATTGATTTGACATCTTTATCTAATTTTTTGGATGTACTATACTGTTTTATATGCTTGTATCTTTTATACATGTTTTATATGTTTGTTGTTTTATATGTCTGTTACTTTCTGGTCCTTTCCCATTGAAATCATGCTGCTTGCTGTGTGGTGGAGCGAACTAGAGGAGATCTTTGTGAATGAAGACAGCCAGAGGGAGAGAGCAGATAAAGAATGATC
>JAJIBD010034712.1:0-37063 GCA_021461705.1 Cryptotis parvus
ATATATATATTCTGAAAAGGCTAAAATTCTTAGACAACAGTGCTGATATGGATGAAGTCTGTTAGATTGAAGTAGCAAATGTCAAAACTCCTGATCTTGCAGCTTGTGGTATGATTCTAATTGCTTTATCAAAAGAAAATAATTTATTTACAGTAATAAAAGAATATTGAGGTCTATTAGTTCTTTTTTATATTCACATAATGATATGATATTTTTCCCTAGCTACTTTAATCTTCTTTGACTTGAAACATTATTTACAGTTCAAGGAGAGCGAGAGAACTCATACCCAGCAGAGGTCTCTGACCCATAGCAGACAGAAGCAAATATTTGTTGAGTGACTATTGAATATATCAAGACTGATTAACTTGCAAACCAGGCCTCCTGTTCGCATATGGCATTGGATAAACAGATGATTGGCAGAATCCTCCTGGGCTATGATTTAATTTTCTTTTAAAGAGATTTCTCATTCGAGAAAAATGAGTTTAAGCCTGTCTTTTGTGCTGTTTGGTAACACTGGTATGCTCTATGTGTCAAAACATGATTTTTTTGTTGTTTCAGTGACTTTTAACAGGGCAAAATTGAAACTCTTTCAGCACAATGAATGATGTTGATGACACGGATAAAAGAGATCCAGTGAAGTTTTTCCTTGACCTTTACTGGCAGAGTTTTTAGTTAAGAGATAATCACAAGGGGAACCAGTATTATCAAAGCCCATTGAGAGCTCATGGTTGATGTGACTGCAGAAGTCACATTGCTAATAGATACATCGCACAGATACGCTATGGATGGTTTTGCATTCAAAGTAATTTCTGGAATTCAAAATCGGTTTTTAAGACGTGTATTAAATGTATTAAATGCAAACTTCAAAAGTGCATAGCATACTGGGTGATGATACAGGTATATCTAATCAAATGTATAATTTAAAGGAATGTCTCTAGATGACACTCTTTTTTACTGTATAGTTAGTATATACAACTTGGCAGTCGGATTGACTTCAGGTAATTGGGATGCCATAAAATTATAGTTTGGAGTGGCCACCGACATTGTATAGTGGGTAGGGCATTTGTTTTTCTTGTGGCCAACTGGATGTAATCCCCAGTATCTTGTATGTTCCCCCAGCCCACCACAACTAATTATTGAGATCTGAGGCAGGAGTAAGTTATGTCACTGCTAAGTGTGTCCCTCCTCAGCCCCTGGAAACAAAACAAAATTAGAGTTATAAACTCTGAAAATTAGAAACAACATGCAATTTTAAGCTGTGATAAAGTGAAATAATATAAAGAGTAAAAACATTAAACTTCTTTGACAAATTTGGTATGCTCACTATCCTTTAAATAATAGTGCTAAATTGGAGCACCACCTACCATTATAAGTTTGATTCAGAATATTAATTACGTTGCTATTAAACTGGATGCTTGGAAGTACTCTAGAAGGAACTTCCAAGATGTTACACATTATGGCCCATCTATCAGGTACATTTCAATTATCTTCAATGTTTGAGCAAGCAATTGCACATAATACATTGTTTTTATTATGATTTCTTCAATATTTCTGAATCTGATGCATTCTATAGCCTTACCTTTTAATATAATATTTGTTATATGTACTTCATATTCCTAAATCAACCAGATGCCATTGGGATACATTGGCACGTTATAGGGTCCAATAGAAATGTTACTGCTAGAGCAAATCGATGAATATCGGGATTCAAGTGATCAAGTGATCAAGTGATCACTTGTACTAAAAGAAATGTACTAAAAAGAAAAAAAAAGAAAACCCAAGTGTTTAAGAACTTACGATACTTTTTTGTATGTTTCCTTTTTTTGTTGTGGGAGGGGGGGAAATTTCCAAAGGGGTACTCAGAAGCCCCCCAAATTTTAAGTGGTTCAATGTGAGGACCTGAAGGTGAGGCTCAATGAGATGATGTAATGGTGAGGTCAGCATATCTAACACCATGCAGAATCTTTCTGCCCCACATCAAATGTCATATTATTTTCTTTGATCTAGAGATCAAAGCATAAAGTTTAATTTATAGCTCACCACTAAATAAGATTAAGATGGGGGGCAAGAGCCATAGTCCAGCGGGTAGGGTGTTTGCCTTGCACCGCGGGGCCGGCTGCCCGGGTTCGATTCCGGCATCACATATGGTCCCCCGAGCACCGCTAGGATTAATTCCTGAGTGCAGAGCCAGGAGTAACCCCTGAGCATTGCTGGGTGTGATCCCAAAAAGCAATAAATAAATAAATAAATAAATAAATAAATAAGATTAAGATTTATCAATTCTTTAACTTTGAATTTGTGCTTCTTTGCTCTTAAAATACTTCCTTTCCTTTGGGTCATTGCTAGCCTTTTTAGAATGAGCGAATTGTAAACCTGAATCCAAATTGTTACCTTATTCATTGCTACTTTAGTGATCACTTTGCTAATTATAAACAAAAAAATATGGGTTAATCTAAAACTTAAAAAAGTAATATGTTCAGGACTGGAGCAAGAATCCAAAAACTCTTTCTCTTTTAAGAAACTGACCAGAATTTGATCACAGACACTTCATATGATTATTCAAGCACTACCTGGAGTAATTCTTAAGTGCAGAGCCAGGAGTAATGCATGAGAATGGCCAGATGTGGCCCCACAATAAATGTCATGTGACCATTATTGATTCCGTGCTGTGTTTTCAACAACTTATTAGGCCAGTAAAATTATTATATTAGGTTACGCTATTATATTTGCTTTTGATAAAGGAATCTGATAATTTTTAGTCAAGGTGGCTAAAATAGATTTTGTATTAAAATGCATATCTATATGGATTACGGAGGCAAAGCTTAATTCAACAATACAATACCAGGAATAAAAGTTTTTGACTTTTCTCTCTGATTTCTTCTTTAAAACTATAAAACCAAGATATTATCATGATCATTTTCTATTCATTAAGATTAAGGAAAAAATAGGTTTAAAATATGAGCATCTTATGGGTCCCTTGTGTGTCTTATTTTCCTACTTACCTGAAAGAATGACTATGACTTCTTGTTTCTGTTTTGAGTCACATGTGGCAATGCTCTATGGTTACTCCTGTCTCTGTACTCAGGAATTACTCCTGACAGTGCTTGGGGGACTGTTGGATGACAGACCTAGCTAGCTTAGGATCATTGCTATTTAATCGACTTGAAGTTTAAGTTATTTACATCCTCTTAAGACAGGGTTCATGCTAATGAGGTACCTCTTCTGTATAAACACTGATGGAGGTTGTGGCAGTTATGAGAGTCATTTTGACTCTAAGTCAGTAACTTCTTAAATATTGATATAGGGGGGACAGAGCGATAGCCCAGCGGGTAAGGGTGTTTGCCTTACATGCCGCGGCCTGTGCCGGCCCGGGTTTGATCCCCCGGCATCCCATTTGGTCCCCTGAGCACTGCCAGGAGTAATTCCTGAGTGCAGAGCTGGGAGAAACCCCTGAGCATTTCTGTGTGTGACCCAAAAAAAAAGCAAAAAAAATATATTAATATAATCTCTACTATGATTTCAGGATTATCTAGATTGGGCACAATTCTTCTTAATACCCATTGGTCCCAGATTGGCACAATTACAATTTACCAGGAGACCACCACCCTGGCTATGTGAAACTACTGTTAAGGAATGATCATGCTAGTTTGCCTTCAAGCAGGCAAACATGACACTTTTAGTAAACAGAGGACAACACACTCAGAATCACCTTGATATAGAACAGAAAATAGACAGACCTTGTGAGTATCATCTAGATTGCAAAAAAACATAAAATTATGATGTGTTTCTCCTTATGATTATACATCTATTGGGGGTATATTTCTTTATACCAGCTCTCCCTCTCTCTCCAGTGTTTTGACATAAGAGATAATTTGGAGAAAGGCACTTGTGCTGGCATGATCATTTGTTTAGATGTGAAACAAGCGTGAAACCACCATAGGGTGGTACTACCCTACTTCTACACCTAGAGGCTGATTTCCTGATCTTTGTTGACATTACCCTCCCTGAAGTTAGTATTCACTGTCTATCATTGTATCACTGTCTTCCCATTGTTCATCGATTTGCTTGAGTGGGCACTAGTAACATCTCCATGAGTCCTGTCACAAGCAAGTGTAACCCAAGGGCATCTGATTGCTCCAGGGACAGTAGGAGCCCAAAACCAATCTTCAGGTCATGGAACTGAGGTCCATAATTGTTACTGGTTTTTGGCATAACAAGTGAATAAAACACGGGTAGCTTGCCAGGGTTTGCTGTGCAGGTGGTATAGTCTCAGCAGAAGGCTCTCATCTCCAGCATCCACCCGATGAAACTTCAAGGGGGAAGATCAGGTTCTCTCTTGGATGGAGCTCTGAGAACTATGGAGCCTGGATGTTGAGAATGACTGACTGCATGATGTGTGATTTGCTCTGGTTTCTTGCTAGGCTTACTGGTATCAGTTAGAACCTGTCTATAACTGTATACAATGTATAAATGTGAAAGATCTTGGGAAGGACCTTATCCTAAAATCAGCATTCTCTAAGAATATTATGGTACCAAAATGAAATGTCAGGCGAAACGTGGATCAGAAGGTCTTATCAAAGGTGGAAATTACCACAAACATGTGGGAGTCAGAGGTTAGGTAAGACAGAGAAGGGAACATGTGCTAATAGTTGTCAAAAAAGGCTAATACCAACATAGAACTGAGCATTAAATACAGGTAAAAAAAAAGCACATGATGGCCTCTAAGTGTATGTATTACAATCTACCATATATAAGGGAAAGAAGAGAAAGAAGAGAGAGGGGAAGGTAGGGGAGAGAAAGAAAGAAAAGAGATAAAAAAATAACTGCCATAGAGGCAGGTTAGGGGAGTGGGAGGGAATCGGGAAAATTGGTGGTGGGAAATGGGCACTGGTGGAGAGATGGGTGCTGAAACACTGTGTGACTGAAACCCTCAAACATGAACAATTTTGTAGTTATATATCTCACGGTGTTATAATAAAATACTAATAAAAAAGGAAATGCATCTGAACAATCAGAGCAAACACAGACTCAAAGTTAAAGGCTGGAAAACAATTCTCCAAGCAAATAACTCCTCCAAAAAGGCCGGGGTGGCCATACTAGTATCTGCAACATAGACTTCAGACTGAAAAAGGTGAGAAGGGACAGTGAAGGCCCTTTGGATATTTAAGGGACTGACTTGAGGTACTAGGATCCACTTTGGTGGGAGAGTTGGGCCTGATTGCATGGTCTAAATTCTGACCAAGAGCTAGAAATCTGGGGAATCCCATTATCTTGGATTGCAATAGCAAAGGCTGTTTTTATTGGTACTCAGTAAGACTTTTGTAACTGCACTGGACTCCTGAGTTTTCATCCATTCCCTGCCAGCCTTGGAAGTAGAATTGTTGGGAACCCCAGAATCTCCCCAACAGGAGACCATACAGGACACAGAGGATAGAACCCTGGGTTGACTGCCTGCAATACAAATGACCTACTCACACAGTATTTTTTTTTAAGTATTTTATTATACCACCGTGAGATATACAAATAAAAAGATATACAATTAAAAAGTTCATGTTTGGGTTTTGGTCATACAGTGTTTCAGCACCCGTCCCTCCACCAGTGCCCATCTCCCACCACCAACATCCCGGTTCCCTCCCCCTTCCCCAGCCCTGCTCCATGGCAGGTTCTTTATTTCTTTCCCTTTCTCTCTCTTTCTCTTTTCCTTCCCTTCCAGACTATGGATTACAGAACATACATTAAAAGGTTGTCATGTGTATCCTTTTGCCTCTATTTAATGCTCAGTTCTAGGTTGGCATTAGTACCCTCGACTATTATTAGCACCCTGTTCCATTTTCTGTCTTACCTAAACTCTGACTCCCACGTTTGTGATGATCTCCACCTTTGACAAGACCTCCTGATATATGTTTCACTTGACCTTGGATATTGGTATCATAATATGTACATATATATTTATGCCATGCAAATAAATGCAGTCATTCTGTATCTGTCTCTCTCCTTCTGGCTAATTTCGCTCAACATAATCTTCTCCATGTCCATCCATTTATAGGCAAATTTTATAACTTCATTTTTCCTAACAGCTGCATAGTATTCCATTGTGTAGATGTACCAAAGCTTCTTTATCCAGTCATCGATTTTCGGGCACTCTGGTTGCTTCCAGATTCTGGCTATTGTGAATAATGCTGCTATGAACATAAAAGTAGGGATGGTGTTTCCGCTGCGTATCTTTGGTTTCCCAGAGTAGATTCCCAGGAGTGGTATGGCTGGGTCAAATGGGAGTTCAATTTCTAGTCTTTGGAGGAAAGTCCATATTGTTTTCCAGAAAGGCTGTACCAGCCGGCATTCCCACCAACAATGGATGAGTGTCCCCTTTTCCCCACATCCACGCCAGCACTTGTTGTTCTTGCTCTTTTGAATATGTGCCAGTCTCTGTGGTGTAAAGTGGTATCTCATTGTTGTTTTGATTTGCATCTCTCTGATGATTAGTGATGATGAGCAAGAAGCCAGCGAGGAACGGATGAAAACTCACGAGTCTGGTGCAGTTCCAAAAATGGCTTTTAATAGTACAAAAGCTCTTCCACAGCAATCCAATATAATGAACAAACTCTAGCTCTGGTCCAAACTTAGACCATACAAAAGAGCCTAAGTCTCCCACCAAAGAGAGAGGATCTCACCCGAGCTGAGTCCTACCCAGAAGAAGGAGCAAAGGCCAAAGAGCAAAAGGCCAAAAAGCCGCAGGAGCCAAAAGCTGAAGGCTGAGGAACCAAAAAGGCAAAGGTAAAAGGTGAAGGGGCCTCAAGTCAGCCCCCTTTATATACACCAAAGTAACCCAATCGGGAGGTTGTCATGCCAACAAAGAACCCTAAACAGAGTGTAGTGCCAAACCCTATTGTAGGTATAAACAAAGGTTACACCAAGGACTAATCCCGAGTTATCTCTTATGTAAAACACTGGAGAGAGAGGGGGCTGATATAAAGTAATACATCGTAACTTTATGAGCTTCATGTAATCTAGATGGTACCCACAATGTCCTTCTTATTATTATCTGCACCAGGGTGATTCTGAGTATCTTGTTCTCGTGTACTGAAAGGGTCATACTCGCCTGCTTAGAGCAAACTAGTATGATCCTTCCTATAGTCTTCCTATAGTCTCAGTGTAGCCAGGGTGGTAGTCTCCTGGTAAATTCTAACTGCCCCACGCTGGGTGCAGTGGGTATAAAGAGGAGCTGTGCCCAATCTAGAAAACATAGAAGTCTTAGTAGATGTATAAGTCAGAAGTTATTGAATCAAGGTGACTTCTGTAAGTGCGACACCCTCTAGCAGTGTTTACATAGAAGAGAAGTCTCATTAGAATGAACCTTGACTTAAGTAGATTAAGCTGGGAGTGGGCAAAACAACAAAACTCCCAGAATAGCTAAACCTGTCCTCCAATAATAAATAGTATTTAAAATAAAAATATAAAATTATGATATATAAATATGTAAAATCTTTCAAGAATTCTTCATAATTTTACTGCTTTCTTGGTTGCATTTAAAAAAATATTATTTTTAAAAATTTCAGTATTTTAGTTCTCATTATGTAGAGTGAGGTATAAGATAAAGTGAGGTATAAAGATAAAGACAAAGGAAGTGAATTCCACTCTTTATTTTCTAATGACATAACTATACCATCCAGGACTAGAGCTGGACCAGTTATTTGGGATTTCTGAGAAACAAACAAATATTAGCAGCTCACTGAAGATGAAATACAGAATTCAAAGTCACACCAAGCAGGCTGAGTATACATTTTTGTTTCCTTCAGTTTTCTCATGTCAGAGCCTACTGAAAAAATGACATTCAGACATGGAATACGATCTCAAGAGAAACACTCTAGTTTTGGCGCAGATGGTGGAAAGAAACAAGTACTTAATACTTGGAAAGAGTGCAAAGTTTCCTACACCCCTTACCCCACCACGTAATTTAATGATTATTTTCTATTCTCTTATATTCCAGCTACCAACCAAGAGAAACTCATGGTGGTCAAAGAATGTTGCAGGTGCCACAACTCTTCAGAACTTATTTTTTTTCTCTTTTCTTGGAGTCTAAATTCTGATCCCAAAAGTGTGAGATCAAACCCATGCTTTCTTCTTATCTTCTATCTTTGTTTCATATGTGGTTTAGACCTGCAGGCCTGGTAATTAAAACTCCAGCCCTGTCTCTAAAGGAAAGTAAAGGAATACCCAGGAAACCATAAAACATGAAGGAGAATATTAAATGGGAAAATATTAGGCAATAAATTCCAGAAAGTTGCTTATAACCTGCTGGACTGAACCTGCGAATGTATGGATGCTAGGACAATCAGCAAACCGAATATATAACAAATACAAATGCATGTATTTGTTTTAAGACATTTAAAGCGAAGCAAACAAAAATCATGAAAACAAAAACCTCTTACCAGAGGTAAATAAGAAAAAGACTAATCTTCAATGCTTGAAGAAATCAACAGTTTTTGTTATCTATGGAAAGCGTGATTTTAAAAAGATTGTAGCAGAAATTTAGCAGAAACAAAAAGCAAGTGAAACCACCTAAACTATCTTTTAAAGAATAACATCAAGCAAACAAATATTACATTCTTTAGAATGAGCATGAGCCATTCACCTAGAATATAAGCCACTTCATAAAGCATAGCATAATAATTATAAAAAAGAAAAAAATTAAACTACAACAGTTAAAGAAAAATAGCAAGGAAATAGTCAATACTTTGGAAATGAATCTATATGTTACATTCTTTAAAAAAGTTAAAGAATTTTTAAATAGTAAAGAAATAAGGGATTATGTACAACTCTAGGTACATATATTTGGCAGTTTGGATGAACTGGACCCACTTATTGTCAAACAACTGAATAAAACACACCAATAAACGGGAAAAACCTGTACCTGATACAGAAATTTTATTTGCAAATCCTTCCTCAACAGACACGAATAGCCATGCCAAGACACTACAGGGCGTGAGGCCCTTACTTATTGTGCATGGATCCGACCTGGGTTTGATCCCTGCCACTAGATATCTGCCCTAGATTCCCACCAAGAGTGAGCCGGAAGTCCCGAACAAGGAGTGACTGTTTGGTCTGGCCCAAATCAAATCATAAAACGAAAACAAAAAAGAAATCAGTAACTCTGATGGTTATTTCAGTTAATGAGCAGGTGATTTCTGGGTAGTATAATTATTCAAGCTGTGAGTTGAAATCATGATTAAGTAAATACAATACAAATATTAGAACTGAAAAATGAAAGGACTTACAATACCAGAACAAATACTGGAAGGCATGTTGAACAGCACCTCTATTAACTATTTCTTCTTTTTTTTTGCTTTTTGGGTCACACCTGGAAATGCTTAGGGGTTACTCCTGACTCTGTGCTCAGTAATTAATTACTCCTGGCAGTGGTTAGGGAATCCATATGGGATGCTGAGGATTGAACACTGGTCCACCATATGCAAGGCAAACACCCTACCTGCTGTGTTATTGCTCCAGCCCCTCTATTAACTATTTCTGGCAATAAAGTGAAAAGTGGTACAATCACTCTAGGAAGCAGATAAGTAATTGCTTAAACTAGCTTTATTATGTAATATATCATTACTACTCTACTGTAGAATAATAAAAACTATATTTTACCAAAATTATAATAATGTCTATATTTTTATTAATTTTTATCAAATTGGAAAGACACCAAGGTTTAAATGTATTTCAATGAATATATAAAATGCTCACCAAAACACAATTCATAATTTAAAAACTCTACAGCAATAAAAAAAATACTACAAATGCATGCAATCCCTTAAATGGATTCAAAAGCTATTGTGTAAACTTTAAGAGGTTAATTTCAAATATTTACACAATGTATGATTTTATTTGATCTGAGTTATATGACACTAATAGTGTCATATAGATAAATTTATAGCAATAAATTATAATTATATTTATCATGGGATAATGAGACTGTCAGTGACTATAAATGGATTAACACAAAACATTTTTTTAGACTATAGGGATTTTTTTTGCACTCTGAATTTGGAGTACATTCTTTAGAATTTGGAGTTTAATAAAAGAGTTAAACTTGTGTAATGTGGTGTTCAGTACCTTCAAGTACAAACCACTGGAAGCATTTTTGGGAAAAAAAAGTTTTATCTTAGAGCCACTACAAGATAAGGGCTTAGGTGTAAATAATAGAGTATACTTTGTGCTACTTTTCATAACAGAGACATATTCTACAAGAGATTGTTATATAAATGATTGTAGATAAATTGCAAATTGACATTTGAAAAGTAACAGCAGGTGCTGGAGCGATAGTCCAGCAGGTAGGGCATTTGCCTTGCATGCAGCCAACTGGGGTTCGATCCCTGGCATCCCATAAGGTCCCCTGAGCACCACCAGGATTAATTTTTGAGTGCAGAGCCAGGAGTAACCCCTGAGCATTGCCAGGTGTGATCAAAAAAGCAAAAAAAAAAAGAAAGAAATAAAAAAAGAAAAGAAAAGTAACAGCAATATTTGATTAATTCTAGAGAAAGAGAATTCTGAGCTGCTGTCTTTTGCAGTGTTTTTCTTCCCCCTGATTCTGTTTTATAAGCCTGAAACTGAATTATAAATACATTACAGTAGACTTCCCAATTTGATTCAATCACTTTTACAGCTTGAGACTACTTCTACCAAGGCCATCGGGCATATTTATATGAGGTTTTATCAAAGAGAAAGATAACAAATAACAATTTCAAGAGCTGTTTGGAACATATAACTGCTGAATATGAGCTTGTATCTCTATTATAGTGTTTATTTTATTTGTATTGCATTTCATTCAATTGAATCAGTGTGAAGGTTTTTATTTCTCTAAGTCTTTGCTATTATTTTTTAATTAATTTGAAGATTGGAATTGTACATTGCATTTCAGGCACACAGCTATGTGTCCTGAGATTTTAAGAAAATCTTACTTGAAATCAAGAAAAATGCCCTTTCTGAGCTATCTAAGGGAAATTAGGTATTTTTTTTAATATAGTCACTGATGTAAATACTTTCTTGCTGAAATCTGATGAATATATATATTTCAATGTTGAACTGCACATTCCTATGAGTATTGCAAAAAAAAAATTGTTCCAGATTGAGTATCCGATATGGGTCTAACTTTATTTTTCCAGTATTCCTAAGAAGACTATACAATCACAGGACTGCAATAAGAATGCTAGCTTCTATTTGTATTTATCAGAGGGCAACTTATAATTAGCAATATAAGGAGAAAATTTTTAAAAAATACAATCATTCAAATAATTACTTCATTTATTTATTTCTTTTCATCCTGAAGTAATGTCAGTTTACAAAACTTTATATTTTGGGGTAACATTCCAACTACTCTGGGAAGAGGGATAATGCAGATGTTAGGGTCCAGGAATCTTATCCCCTTCCAAAGACAGAGAATCACACGAGAATGCAATTAACAAAGCAGAGTTTATTGGACTCACTATCCACGGTCAGGCTCTCACACGGACACACAGGTCTGACTAGGCAGACAAGACCTGGAGCCTCCTTAAGAGGGGATTTTATAGGGCCTGAGCGGGTAGGGTGTTTGCCTTGCACGCGGCTGGCCCATGTCGGCCTGGGTTCCCTCAGCATCCCATATGGTCCCCGAGCACCGCCAGGAGTAATTTCTGAGTGCAAAGTCAGGAGTAACCCCTGAGCATTGCCAGGTGTGACCCAAAAAGGAAAATAGATAGATAGATAGATAGATGATAGATAGATAGATAGATAGATAGATAGATAGATAGATAGATAGATAGATAGATAGATAGATAGATAGATAGATAGATAGATAGATAGATAGATAGATAGATAGATAGATAGATAGATAGATAGATAGATAGATAGATAGATAGATAGATAGATGATAGATGATAGATGATAGATAGATAGATAGATAGATAGATAGATAGATAGATGATAGATAGATAGATAGATAGATAGATAGATAGATAGATAGATAGATAGATAGATAGATAGATAGATAGATAGATAGATAGATGATAGATAGATAGATAGATAGATAGATAGATAGATAGATAGATAGATAGATAGATAGATAGATAGATGATAGATAGATAGATAGATAGATAGATAGATAGATAGATGATGATAGATAGATAGATAGATAGATAGATAGATAGATAGATAGATAGATAGATAGATAGATAGATAGATAGATAGATAGATAGATAGATAGATAGATAGATAGATAGATAGATAGATAGATAGATAGATAGATAGATGGATAGATAGATAATAAAAAGAGGGATCTTATATAGACTCTTACTGACCGTTGCAGCAGAGCCCGTGCAGCACATAGACAATTAGTTTGTAACGCCACATACATCTTCAGACTATCCATTCAAAGGCACATCACTTCTTAGCCTATAGATTCAGGGGTTAGCATTAGGGTGTGCGGTTACATGAGCAAGCAGGCAGGGCACGTCTCGCATGTACACTGGAGTCATCTCCCCTAACCTGTCCACATTCCATAGGTCCATCCAGGCCGGACACATCTCATACATGCATCAGGTCATCTTCCTTGCCCTGCCCACATTCCATAGGCCCCCTCCAGGTATCCTGGGTGGAGAGGCATCAGCACCCGGGAAGGAGGGGCTTGTCGTACTGGCTTTACTGATCTCTGCTAGGTGGTATCTGTTGAAGCAAACTACTATCCTTTCAAAACTACTAGACTTTCAAAACTACTGTCCTTTCACTGGAAGGAAAATGGTGTTTTTCCTGCTTGCTGCTGACCAGGGTTTGATACCCACATCAGTTACAAATCCTGAGTTCCCGGGAAGCGATCCCTCATTTAGAGCACAAAGATGGTAAGCTGTAATTTTCTCTGTTTTTGCTCCATTTTCCCACATGTTTTTTTTTTTTTTGACTTTTTATGCTGTGTTTTGAGGTGAATGTCCTAATATTTAATTAGGATTAACCTTTATTCTTTGTTTTTTGCTCTTTTTTTGGGGGTGTCACACCTGGCAATGTTCAGGAGTTTCTCCTGGCTCTGCACTCAGGAATTATTCCTGGCAATTACCCTTTATTCTTGTTCCCCAGTAGGTCAAATCAGTGGAAGGTTATGTTAGGAGATCATATGGAGAAAGAAGAAAACATTTGGTCCTTATTCTCTTCCCATCATGATTGGTTAAACCAATCACAGTTTGACCATAATTGTGTTAGTTTTGATTTCAGAACTTTTATCATGAAGCTTCTCTCAGGCTACAGCTTTGTCCCAGTTCTATGTTGCTTGCTACCCCCTTATTTCTATAAAACTGAGATGTTCCTGCTTCCCCACAGAATCACATTCTGAAAAACAGACTATTATTTATCTTTTTTTTATGTACTAATTTGAGTATGCTGTTTCCTGCCTGAATTTTGACCAATACAGACTGTTCTTTCTACAGTATTTAAGATTTTTCCTTTTATATTTAAACTATAATATTTAATAAAATATACTTTAATATAAAATATAACATTTATTTACTAATTAATACCTAGTATGTGAAATTAACATTTGATGGAACTTTTTGTTTTAACAAATCTTGAATCGAAAATTATTTCATGCAGCAAGGAGTGGCTTTATAGAGTAGTCAGAATTCCCCCCACTCCCACCTCATAAACTCTTCCTCCACCACTGATTTGAAAATGACCTTTTCTCAGACTTTTCTCAAATAGATGACATTATGAAGAAAGGCATCTTCAGATACTGTTTGAAGGGCACTGTTTGGTCTGGTCTTCATTCAAAGCCTATAGTGTCCAAGATGAAAGTAAACCTGGCACTTTACTTGAGTCAATTGGGGAAGATGTCATTTAATCTATTGAATAATAAAGGGATGAAGTCCCTGAGTCATTTCCTAGCAGTAATGAGAAAATGGCATGAGTGTAGTAAAAGCTCCTCTTTTTTTTTTTTTTTGCTTACTTGGCATACAGTAATTTGGAGCGGGGGAGACTTTAAAAATAAACTTGGCAATAGACAGATATGACCACTTCAAAGGACTGATGTTTAGATTCCTTATTATTCCATGAGAGTTAAAGCTGGATTAAGTACTAGGTTTATTTTACTGCAATTAGTTGGAGTCCAGCAAAGAAAATGAACCTTCTTTATATCCTCCAGTTTGGTGCATTTTCTTGCTAATGAGATTCAAAGACTACTATTATCCTCAAACTAACAACATAAATGTCAAATTTAGGTTATTAATTAGATTGTTTTTAATTTAAATTCTGAAATAATATTTATGGCTGTGTGATCTTAACATTATTTTTCAATATATTTTTTCTCCAAGAGATATAAATTTATTGAGGACAATAAAGTAGTATTAATGATGAGCTCCTCAGCAGAAGTTAGTTCTAAAATTTCATAAAGATTACTAAATCACATATTATAACATTGCTACATATACATACAAATAATCAAGGTATTTTTAAAACTGTTCTCCTAGCATATATATTTATTTAAATGTGAGCATATTCAAGTAAACTGTTTAAAAGAATATAAGAATCTAAATATTATCAACAAATTTTATTTAATGATCAAATTTTCCCTGCAATCTATCTAAGCTAATTAAATTCATGAATATGAGAAAGGATTAGTAATACAATTGGGTAAATCCTCTGTTGGCATGATTAAAAAGGTTCTATGGAAACTAATGCTCAAATATTAAGCCCAGGGACAGCCTTTGAAAGAAATGATAGTGATAAGACTCAGAGAAGAGACAACAATCAAATAAAAGTTCAAAATGCCCCAAAGGATTCTGCAGAGTCTGATGGCTGGAGGCCTAAGAGCTAATAAAAGATAAACTTCCTACAAAAAGCACTGTTAAAAAGAGGGTGGGGTGGAGGGAAGGGAAAAAGGGTAGCTAAGAAATAGCCTCAGGAAAGACAATTTGGGCAAGCTCTCCTTTTACAGCAATGCAGAGAAAAGATAAAAGTAAAGATAGATTAAATGAACATATAATTTTCTGCCTTTAAAGTGCAGTTCCTGGAACTGAACTTTACAAAGTTTATTTGTGGTTTCTGGAAAAGTGGGAGAATAAAAGATACCTGATAGAGATATCCTAAGCCTTTAGTCTTTTGTGAAAGAGTGAATCATGAGGAAGTTTTTCTAGTCAGATTTGGAAAGCAAGTTTTTAATGACATTTAGGGAAAAATAAATAAGTGGATTCCTTGGGGTTAGATGATTATTTCTGTCAGAATTTTCTCGAAAAAAAAAACTAGACTGAGACCAAGAAGGAATGGATTGCTGGTCTATATCATTTGCATTCACCTGACAGGATCAGTCAAAGCTATTGGCTGTGCAGGTGTTATGTGACTGGGCTCCAACACAATCTGGGGCATTGTTTCCAAGGAAGAGTAGGTATTTAGGCTTTAGGATAAAAAGACCAAAAACAAAGTTGTATTGAAATAAAATGAATCAGGCTGCCTGCATCACTCTCAAATGAGTAACGGTTAAACATTAAGAGATAGTGAGAACCAGGTTAGCTCCACTGGTGTGCAGTACATATAATTACACCATCCTGTGATCAGAGCCTAAGCATGCTTGATTTAATGTTTTTCCATGCTGTTTAAAATTTCATCATATATTTTAAACAAGAATCTTTTTTAAATTTGCACTTGGCTATGTGATTTATAAGTCAGTTTTTTTTGAGATGGGGTTATTGTATCATATTCTAAGCGTTAATAGTGTTTGAGCACATATCTTCCTTCTCTTAAATACAAGGTTCTTGGAGAATCATTGCAGAAACATCTGTTGATCTTTTCTCCAGGCTCCACTCAGAACTATAGCGTCTACTTAGAGTTATTTGGTCAAGAGATTTTCTTAATCAAATTTTCTTTTTCACTATAAAATTGCCCTTTGATGTTTATCATTGTATAAAACTCTAATAAGCAATGTGGTAATACTGGTTAAAGAGGATAAACTCAGGGACAGAGTAATAGAAATTTTCAGGTAGTTTTCAGAAATTAGCAGGTAGAAATTTTCCTTGCTTATAGAGGACTAGGTTTTGGTTCCAGGCATCCCATTTAGTTTTGGGGAGCCCACCAAGAGCACAGAGGCAGTACTAAGCTCTGAGGCTTGTTAGGGGTGGACATCATACCCCCTCCATAAAAGATGATGAACTCCATGCATTTGAGTACATTTTAGGGAGACTTCTTCTGTTTTAATTAACTCTTTATTAAGGCACTGAGATTACTAAAGTTATTCTAGTTTGGCTTTAGTGATACAATGTTAATGTTCCAGTAGTAATCCCACCATCAGTGCCAGCTTTTTAACTGCAAATTTAAGAAAATGGCTTCTCTGTGCCTCCCTTTGTTCAAGTATTAATGACAATAAATGTTAGAACCTATTTGGTAAGTTTATTGTGAGAATTAAATTTATAAATATATCAAGTGCCTTTAGAAATGATGCATTTTACCTGTTTTCAAAGGTTCATCTGCAATGGAAATTTTGAAGAGCAAATTTGCGTGCTCTTTTTGTCTAAAAGTAGGTGAAAATGGCTACCAATAAAAAAGCTCTAATAATGAGAAATAGAGTTAAGAAATATCAAATTCTAAGAGGCTTCTTAAAAATACTAAAAGCAACCATTTCTTGAACTTTGTAGCTTCAGACCCAAGATATGGAGTTGGAATTTGACTCTAAAGTTAATTCACTGGCCTCTACAAAAGAAAAAAATTGTCTCTTTCAGTACTGTGTGACCTATAATTGATTGTAATTACCAGTTTACACAGTACTGTATTGGTAGGAGGGTCAAAGATTACAAAAACTTTCCCATTGCTCAGTAGCTAATGGGACACAGCTGCAAGTGAAATAAAACAGAGTAATTAAACTTTAGTCTCTTCTATCCCTTTCTTTAACAACATAGCTACAATTTTCATGTCACAAAAGAACTAGAAAAGAAATCTCCATATTCAACTGGGAGAAAGAGCATTTTCTATGATAAATTCTTATTTATCTTGAACGTTATGATCTCACTTTACCATCATCTTATTGATGAAAATTTGACCTCAGCTAATTGCTTCTTGATTAGAAAATTCTCTTGAACTACAATGATATATTTAAAATAATAAATAAAATCCTGGAAAAGTAAAGTGAAATCTTAATATATCAGCAGATTTTCTGCTTTCTTTTTCTTTTGTCACATAATTGCATTCATTTTCCATGTCTGCATTATATGAAATGCAGAGTATGAAAGCTCAATATGTTTTACTTTCTTACGCAGAGAATCTCTCACATTGTGGAACGAATTTATTTTCAGAAAAATATTGTTTCTTTACATCATGAAAACAAACTATACTCAAAATAGCAAATTATGTAATTTACCAATGCTTTTTTTAAACATGGCTTGTCCTTATAATCAAGCAGCAAATTGCAAAACAAATTAAGGTATAAACTGTGATTTGTTTTCTGCTAAATTGCCTATTTGAAAAAAAAATATTCTCTATGATACATCAGATATTTGTTGAATATTTATTTTATAAGTGCTGTTATATTTTTACAGTAAAATATGCATCAAATTAAGAAATCTAATTCCTTTTCACAAAAGAACAGAATCATTATATAAAACTTCCTAAATCAGGAAAAGTTACATATATTGCTAAATATATTTTCTCTATACACACATACACACACACATGAGTATATAGAATGCATGTTAACATGGAGTTTGTAATGCGTGCTAATGATATACATATTTCTGAATGATAGTGTTTTTTATCATATATTCTTCTTGATAATGACTCATTATTCTAATAATTATGACTAATAAATGACCCTGATAAATTACGTAAAATATAGGAAAAATAGCAAATTTTTCTGGGTATGCTTTACTAGCAGGACTAGAAACTACAGAAAGTTCATTCATAGAATAAAAACATAATGCATTGTTAACTCCGACTTCTTAGAGCCTCAATCAAAGTAGGTTTCTTCCCCTTTACCGATTGAAAGGTTCAGGGAATACTGATTGCTCTTGAGAACAAGACAAAATTTTAGTGAAATATAAGTGAACTTTTGGTCATATTTTTCTAATAGTTTAGTTTCATTTGCTCCCATAGTGCCTTAGACTCCATTTATTAGAATCATGGAAGCCTTGTTTTCCCAAGGTCACCTTTGGTTTCTCTAGACTTTTTCTTTGAAAAGAAAATTCTGCACATTTGCTGTACTTTCCTATCTCAAATTTGCATAACACTATTCTTAGCCAACTGTACACTAGAGGATAATTGTGTTTAAAAATGTATATGCCAGAATGGAGATACAGAAAGGGAGAAATAGAAAGAGAGAGAAGGAGAGAGAGAAAAGAGAGGAGAGAGAAAAGAGAGAGAGAAAGAGAGATAGGGAGAGAGAGAGAGTCTTGCATTGTACAGAATAGACTAGTTCTATTATGAGCACGACGCACAGTAACCAAAAGCAATACCACTAGGAATGATCCCTGAGCACAGAGTCAAGAGAAAGCCCTGCACACAACCAAATGTGGTAGGAAGTCCTCTTCACACTATAGATATTGAAGAAAGGACAAAATCAGAATAATAGTGAAAATATATTCTTATGAAAATTACAAGCCAGAGATTAAATTCAGTTTGGCAAAAGAGGGTAAGAGAAAATTTCCATGAAGAATGTGCCTTGTCATTTCATGTATCATGTGAGAAAGGTACAAAAAAGATAATTACTGCTTATCTTTTTGTTTATACTCTTCTTTTTGTGCTCTTTTTCGGGGTCACACACAGCTGCATTCAGAGCTGACTCCTTGCCTCTGTGCTTAGGGATCACTTCTGATTGTGCTAGAAAATTATATTTTGGTGCCCATGATTGGACACAAGTTGACTGTGTGGCTGTGTGCAAGGCAAATGTTCTACTTTGTTGTACTATTTCTTTGGCCCCAAATGCTTAGAAAAGAACTTAGACAAATAGAGAATTCACTTTTGTTTCTAGTTTTGGAGCCACACCTGGGAAGTGCCCAGGGAATTCTACCAGTTCAGTGCTCAAGGGTTCCTTTTGACAGTACTTGAGGAAACATATGATACTAGAATTTAAATCTGGGTCCTGCATTTGCTCAATCTGTGAGCTATCTCCCAAGACCCAAAATTCTATTTTTAATAGCTATTGTCATTCCCAACTGTTGGGTGCCATTACTTCGCCCACTGCCACGTAGCCTTTCCGCGCATGCACAGGGTCCTGTGTCTCGCGCATGCGCAGAGTCCCTGGCGTGGTGTGATTGGGCTTTGTCCAACTAAGGCATGTTTCACGTCAGCTCATCTGAGCTCATATGACCTATGCCAGCCAATGGGAAGTGGAAACATCGAATCACACCATTCGCACCAGCCAATGGGAAACGAACATGCCGAATAGCACTGTATAAAAGCAGCTTGCACAACGGGTCTGGGTCCTTTTCGTCATCACAAAGTTGAAACTAAAAGAGCTCCAGTAAAGCGTGTTCTGAGAAGAATCCTGTTGTGGTCGTTCTTCACCACTGGGCTGTCGAGGGCGTCCCACACCCAATGTTCTCCCTTCTGAAATCCGACATGCCATCTCGTCAGTAAAGAAGGGAACAGCACCAGGCCCAGACAAAAGTCAGACCCTAACACCTGAAGAATGTGCCGTCGGTACTCATCAATACACTAGCAATACACTAGCTCGGCTCTTCACATGCTATCTGTGCAAATGCAAGGTACCCTCCCAATGGAAAACCAGCAGGACAGTTCTACTGTTCAAGAAGGGAGACATTCACAACATTGGCAACTATCGCCCCATCTGCCTGTTGTCCGTCATCTACAAGCTGTTTACATGAGTCATCCTGAATAGGATTAGCAGAACACTAGATGAAGGACAACCATGCGAGCAAGCAGGCTTCCGGAAGGGATTCAGCACAATCGACCATATCCACACAGTAACCAAGCTCATCGAGGTTTGTAGGGAGTACAAGATGCCGCTCTGTCTCACGTTCATTGATTTACAGAAAGCCTTTGATTCTGTGGAGACTGAAGCGGTCATCGAAGCCCTAGCCAGACAGGGTGTTCAAACCCAATACATCAAGATTCTTCGTGAGCTGTATTACGGATTCACCACCAGTTTCTCACCATTCTACAAAGAAGTGATCATTAATGTGAAGAGGGGGTTCGACAGGGTGATACCATTTCACCAAAACTCTTCAGTGCCACCCTCGAGAACATCATGCGACAATTAGAATGGGAAGGAATGGGAGTGAAGATAGATGGTCGCCAACTACACCACCTCCGCTTCGCTGATGACATCGTTCCAATAACACCAAACATTAGCCAAGAGGCACAAATGCTGGCTGACTTCTTTGTGGAAAGATAGGTCTACAGCTGAATCTAAAGAAACAATGTTCATGAAGAATGAACTAGTTCCTGAGGCCCCATTCACTCTCAATGGAACAAACATCTCTGAATGCAGCAGTTATGTGTACCTAGGTCGAGAATCAATATGATGAACGACCTAAAACCTGAGCTGCTCAGGAGGAAGAGAGCGGCATGGAATGCCTTCAAAGGCATCAAAGAAATAGCTAAAAGGACAAAGAACCTCCAGCTCCGGGCACATCTCTTTGACTCCACCGTTCTCCCTGCATTAACATATGCCTCAGAGACCTGGGCCCTACGAAAGCAGGATGAGAATGCTATTCGGGTCTCCCAGAGAGGAATAGAAAGAGCTATGCTTGGAATATCACGCCTCACTCAAGTGAGAGAAGGAATCCGGAGTTCTGACCTCCGTCGCTATTCCAGAATCAGGGACACTCTCTCGTTTGCCAAGGCATCGAAAATCAGATGGGCTGGACATGTAATGCGATTTGGAGACAACCGCTGGACTAGAGCCATTACCGACTGGATCCCACGGGATGTCAAAAGATCACGTGGCCACCCACCTACAAGATGGTCAGACTTCCTTGTAAAGACCCTGAAGGAACAGTTTGAGGCTCTTCATATTCCTGAATCAACAAGACGCCATTGGGCTACATTGGCACGTGATAGGGTCCAATGGAAATGTTACTGGCACCCACTCAAGCAAATCGATGAATAACGGGATTCAAGTGATCAAGTGATCAATAGCTATAGCTAATAGCTTTACTGTTGAAAATTAGTGCAAAATATCAAAATACAGTATGGTGTGTATAAATATCCCATAAGTCACTACTTTATGTGACTGTTTATTAACTCTATATTACCTTGATTATCCCTCACTCACTTCTCTACACTTCCCTCTGAAATTCTCCTAAACGAGGTAACTTTCTTCTTGTAATTTTCATCTTTGCCTTCAGTTAGGTGTAGGCAAATACATTGCCTTGATTTTAATTATTACTCTCATCCTGTCACTTTCCTCTTTTCCATAAAATCTGAAGCAACTTATATGTCATTATCAGGTGTCGCTGGCACTGTTCTACCATGCTGAAATGAGATTGAGTCCTAAATCCCTGATCACTCTTTTTCATTTCGTTTGGCTCCTGGTCACTGTCATTCTGATTATTCATATTGTTTTCTTAATTCTCAGTGATTATTATATGCAGGTTGATAGCTACATAATTTGAGTTCCTTCTCCTTCAATGAGCATGTTCATCGCTGTTATTTGGCTCCTTTTAAGTCAACCCTTAATTTTGTCAGTTAAAATTGCTGTGATGTTAACATAATTTCAGCTTTAGTCTGCATACTTTTTTCTATCACTTCCAAATTTTATCACAAACTTGGTATTCTAGCTTCAAAACCCTTCTTTGCTAGACCCTACTTGTCATTCTCCCTATTGGCATCCTGGTCTTTTCCCTATCCTTCAATCACTCAGCTTACTATTGTCCCTTGTTTAATACTCTATGATTAAACCATTATAATCATATTCTTTATCCACGTGTTCTTCATTTGCTGTCCTCTTTTATCAGTATTTGCTGTATGAAGGTAAGATGAATTTACTCAAAACTTTCCTTTTATCAATTCTATACCCAAAACTAATTATTTGGTGGGTGGAAGAAAATACTGTCCTACTCACTGAAATTACTCTAATTCAGGACCATTAATTTCAAGTGAGATATTAATACTGTGCAGCATTAAACTGTACTTTGCTGTATTTCTCACATCTCCTTTTTCTTTTCATTGAATTTATCCACTCATTTCGAATCTCAAGTTCTACCTCTTCAAAGAATGGTTGATCTTCAATTGAAAAAAAGTTTAGAAGAAATGTCCACATGTTGAATAGCATACTGACACTATTCCACTACTTAAATCTTATTTGCTTTCCCACTGATTAATTTGAATTACAAGTCTGTAATCCTATCTGTGGCTAAACTTTGCACTTACTAACAAAATCTGATTTTTAATTTTATCTTCAGAAGAATGGTCCATTCATTTTTCTTATATTTTCCAGTATCATCAAATTTCTCTCCATGATGACTCCAACTAATTTAGTAAGCAGACATTTTATATTTCTTTTTCTCATAAGGGGAGACATGGCGGGGATTAGCCCTGGCCTGCCACCCCAGCAGAGCCTCACAACAAGCCAGACCACCCTCTCCTACTCCATGGGGCCCGCCATTTTCCACATCCGGACTTCCCTCTTGTCACAACTCCACCCAGCAGACCAAACTATCACAGCCCGGATCATCAACAGCCATGCTGCAGCAGTTTTTTTTTTTAATCCGGCCCAGGTATGCTGAACCAGAGACTCAGACATGGGGCAGAGCTGCTCCTTGCTCTCCCTGTGCCCAGCTGCTCATGAGGTGCCCAGGAGGCATGGCGGGTTCTAGCCCTGGCCTGCCACCCCAGCAGAGCCTCACAACAAGCCAGACCACCCTCCCATACTCCATGGGGCCCACCATTTTCCACATCCAGACTTTCCCTCTTGTCACAACTCCAACCAGCAGACCAGACTATCACAGCTTGGCCGTGTGGCTGCTAGCGGCGGCACGGTTCATCAATAAATGCTTTATTTAGAGGTGATTACAACAGTATGCCACCCGCACGGCAAGCCTGGCAAGCTGCTCATGTAGTATTTGATATGCCAAATACCAGTAACATTTATATTAGGTCATTCCCGTGACCTGATATAATGGTTTGAGGCTCTTTATGTTCCTGGAGCAAGCGGATGTCTTTGGGTTCTACTAGCATGAGACAGGACACATGAAGATATTACTGGTGCCCGCTTTAGCAAATAGATGATTAAAGGGAAGATAGTGATAGTGATCTCATAAGATCTATCCTCAGCCTATATCTCATAGTATACTTTTTTAATAACAAAGCATATTTAAGAATTTGCCTAACATTTTCTCTTATATCAATGCAGGAATTACTATTTTCCAACTCAGGTTTAGATTCTACAACTATCATACTGTTTAATAGGATTACTAATCACCCCCATACTGCTACATATCAAAGTTCTTAGCCATTCCTCATCTTATTGATCTCCCAGCAAGTTTTGCTTTAGATAACTCTTTTATCTTGACCTACACACTCATGCTTTTGCTAATGTCTTCATTTTAAGGCTTTGAATATCAGTATGTACTTACATCTTCCAAAATTTATTTCTCCAGTCTCAATAACCACATAGAATTACTGATTTGCATTTTGTCTTCCTTTTTCTACTTTCACTGGCGGTCCAATAAGCTTCTCAAATGTAAGATACTCAAAACTAACATCAGTTATCTCCCTTCACATCTGTTCTAGTTTCTTTCTTCTCATCTCAACTAATGGACAGTATGTGCCTACACCTTCATTTTCATGTCTACCTTTATTCATAAGGTATATTCAATATGACAGAAAACTTGTTGATCCTGGCTTAAAATTTATATGGAATCTGTCCAGAGTAACTTAATACTCTGGTACTAAGAGAACTTAGTAGTAAATCTGTTCCCATGCACAGTTTTCTCTCATTGGGTCACTGCAGCAGCTTCCTAACTTCCACCATCAACTCCTGCCCTTGTAGCTCCATGACCAGCTCACAACGATATTATGATGGTTTGATTCAGATTATATGCATCTACATAAATTTCTAATATTTATCATAGAATTTTGAATGAAAACAGTCTCTTCACAATTACTTTAAAGGTTATATGTTATCTTTCTATTTTCCCTCTGACCTCATCTCTTAAAAAATCTGTCCCTTGCTTGTTATTCTAAAACTGGAAAGTTAATATTTGTCTCAGAGTATTGCCAATTTCTACTACTACCACCACTACTACTACTACTACTACTACTACTACTGCTACTGCTACTGCTACTGCTACTGCTACTGCTACTGCTACTGCTACTGCCACTGCTACTAATACTGCTATTAATACTGCTACTAATATTGCTACGAATACTGCTACTAATACTGCTAATAAATACCAATAAATACCAATAAATACCAATACATATTAATAAATACTTGGTCCCACTATTGAAAAACTAAGAGATAATGAGTAGACAGACATCAGTAAATTTATCTTTAATTAATGAATTTCTTAGTTTCCACAAACTCATATAGGGAACTCATATAGACAAATATATAAGAAATTCTTTTTACAAAAAGTGCAGACCAGAAATATACAGGTGTGATAGTGAATACTTACTATGCCTGTTTCTCTGTTAGTGAAAATTTTAAGACAGTGAAAGAGAGTCAAAAAAAGAAAATGAGAAACATTAAAAAAGAGAAAAATAAATAAGAAAGAGAGAGAGACTGAAAGGCAGGAAAACTTATTCTTAAATTCAAAATAGATTTCTACAAGGAAAACATCATTATCACCACCATACTTCCCCTGCCATGCTACCCGCGACAGAGAGCCTGGCAAGCTACCCATGTGGTATTTGACATGCCAAATACCAGTAGCAATTATAGACCTCATTCCCATGACCTGATGGAATGGTTTGAGGCTCATTATATTCCTGGAGCAAGCAGATGCCCTTGGGCTGTACTTGCATGAGACAGGACATATGGAGATGTTACTGGTGCCCGCTCGAGCAAATTGATGATGAACGGGAAGACAGTGATACAGTGATACTAATAAATACTAATAAATACTTATAAATACTAATATATGCTAATGCTAATGCTAATATTGATACTGATATTGATACTAATACTAATACTATTTGGTGTGCCATTGTAAATAAGCATATGGACTACAGAAATCATAAATTTTCATTCATATTCCATTTACTCAAGATGATTACTTTATTGCTATAATTAAAATCACAATTTATCAATTATCTTCTTCCCAGCTTTGCTTTCCATGAGAGTGACTAACATCGTCTAATATGATATAGTAAATAAATCATTTAAACAAGCATATATGGAAAAATATTTATGTATCTTAGAATTTAAGTTGCAATCCCACAATCCCATATCTAACTTGTACCTAAATGTATATGCATAAAAATATGGCTGTATGTGGAAATTGGTTACGCACAAAGTGGAAAAAAGAAATTAAGCTTAGAGTGAGGATAGCCAAAATACTTGATTTAATTCAGTGAAAATAAAATCAGTTTTCCTGGGGACATAATAAGGAAAATATTCTCCCTGATATGTAATTTTAAGAATATCTTCACTAATATTTAACTATAAAATGGTTTGATTGCCATTTTCTATAATTAATTCATTAAAAATTGAGAAACGGACTAATGGTAATATTTTATGAACTCTATATGAGACTATTTGAGGAAGATTTCTGACATTTTTTCAATTCATATCCTAGTTGACACAGATGCAAGAGGGAGAGATGCTACTGGCTCTCCCTATGCTCAGCTCATTCTGAGGTGTCTGGGAGGGAAGGCAAGTTCTAGTCCTGACCCACCATCTCAATAGAGCGTCACAAGAAGTCAGAGGAACCCCCATACCATGAGGGCTGCCATTTTCAACATCTGGACTCTGTAGCTTGTCAGAGCTCCACCCAAGAGATAGGCTGATATCTCCACAATGCATTTTGCTGGTTCATCAGAAAATACACGAACTGAGAACCTACTACCAAGAGTATACCACCCACATGGCAGAGCCTGGCAAGCTACATGTGTTGTATTTGAATGCCAAAAAACCAGTAACAATTATAAACCTCATTTGTATGACCTGAACGAATGGTTTGAGGCTCTTCACGGTCCTGGTGTGAGAAGATGCCCTTAGGTTACACTAGTGTGCGACAGTAAGTCTGGAGACATTACTAGTACTTGCTTGAGCAAATCGATGAACAATGGGAAGGCAAGTGATACAAGTGACCCCAGTTGATAAATCTGACAATTATTTAAATGTCAGTGATGGTGTGTGTTCTTGTAAGTCATTTTAAAATGTTTGTTACTACTATGTTCTCTTATTTTCAACACATATCTTCACGTAAATTTCATAACTTTTGGTGGAACAGCATTCTATGTTTTTGTGCTATCAAACCATATAGTAAATAGAAAAGTGGTAGAGTATTTAGGTTTAAGGAAAAGGCTTATAGTGTAAGTCTGCTCTGCTGTTGGAATAATAAAAAAACCCAAATCTTCATGACATGTTACAATAGACATTTATTTTTATTATGCTTAAATCTGTGGGTATTTGTAACTAATTTCTTGAGCATGGAGGCAAGCTATTATTTTTGAGATATACTGGTTTGTTCTTTCTCTCTTTTTGAATCTGAATATATATATTTCCCACAACAGATGTAAGGGCACAGAACTAAAATTGTGTGTATAATGTTGACAGACTTTAATTTCTTTTCTAAATGTATCTTGTGCATTACTTAACATGAAATGTTATTGCCTAGGCCCTTTTTTTCTTCTCCTTTAATTACCTTATTTTTATATTCTTCGGAAATCTATCCTGGCTTTTTCTTTTCTCATTGAGTTTTCTCAAGAGTTTGGTTAATAAATGAGTTAGTACATATAATTGAAGAACCATAATAATATTTAAGTGTTCACACTGAACAAAAAATCTATTTTACAGCTGTAGTTTGCATATCAAGATCCAGCTCTTTGTGCTAATCACCCACATTCACTTATAAATCAGAAATGGCTTAGTCACAAACCAACAGGAAAAGCACATATTCCATTGAAAATAGATTAGAACTGTCACCTATAGTACCAATTGACAGAGTATTATTATTCCTATGATGGTCCCTTATAACTTGTAATGTAAATGTACCTCCCTTTGAATACAGGAGTAATTTTCTACACCAACCAGGGAGCATAATAAAATGGGTTTTGTAACTGATATTGTCAATGCTCAGCAACTATCTTTCAATCCCTAGAACAATTTTATGCAGTTTGCAAAATGGGTTTCATTTTAAAAGGCAGCTTCCGTATTTTTTTCAAGTCTGACTGAATCCACTGTATCTGTGTCCCCTGAAAAGTTTCAACTGTTATAAATAAAAAGGAACAGCTTTAACCAATACAGAACGGTCATAAGGATATAAATAATCCATACTTCTTCCCTCAGGGCATGAGATTTGGAGGTGAGACAGTTGCTGCTGCATGTTTTGGGGAGGCAGCACAAATTAAAAAGAATCCAAGTAAGTTCTGCTTGGCTTGGGCTACTGCTCTGCCAATCCTAGAAAGGTAACCTTGAAGATAAATTAAAACTCCAATTAATCTACAACCTGAGATTTGTCCCTGATGCCCTGGAGCATAGGACTCAGACCCACGGATCTTGAATGGGGATAACATTTATTACTTTTGGTCAAACTATTCAATGAGGGGCTGGAATGATCTTGGAGATGCTCAGATCAAGTAGAGCTCAAAAGTGTCATTAGCATCTACCCATGAAGGGTGTGTGAGTTAATATCTATTACAATATTAAAGAAGGCAATGGGTGAAACTGGTCTCTGAGGACTCTTCTTTTTCATGTCCAATAACTACTTTGTTGGGTGTATTTCTGAATTCCCTCTTTATGAGGAACTTAAAGTTAAAAACATGTAAAAAGGTCAATTATGGAAAATTCTCTGTGATTTTCTTGACCTTCTCTTACCTCAAGAGCAACATTGTTTCTATACCTTTTCTCCTAAATTGAGCCAGATTTAATTTCTTAGGACAATGATAATGCAACCTTTCTTGTCCTCTTAAGTTCATGGTTTTTCTTTCTCTATTCTGAGGCTGACCTGTTAACCAGTTATATTCTCCAATTTATTCAATGACATTTCAGTCAGACCCTATAGATCTCTCTGTCAATAATTTATTTTTTTCTTTAGAAGGGTTTTTCTTTCCCAAATAGCTTTTGCTCTATCTTGGTCTAGTTATCAGTTAAATAGTCAGGAGCAGTGTATGTTAGGTCTTGAGGAAGAAAACTAGCATTTGGCAAGGCATCCAACATAGCTGAGTGGTATGTTAGATAAGTCTTATACATGTTATCCTATAGTAAGTCATTTTAGCAGATGAAAAGTATTTGGGACAATCTAATATTAATGTTCTTTAATGAATCTAGTCAATGTGAATTAGTGAATCTATACCCCAAGTATTAGAAGTCTGTGTTTCTTATCTAGTCTGTTATTTTAGCATAGGAGATTTTCTAAGAATGCAAATTTGTAGTTTTGTATATTTGTAGTTTTATTTGTATATTTGTATACAAATATACAATTTTATATTTGTAGTTTTCTTACCTAATTACTAAATCTGTTTAAAATTATTTATATGGTCATAATAACTGACTATAATTACAAAGACTTTTCAAAGCTTTGAAAAAGTAATGATTTATATTAAATGAAGCAACATTTCCAGACATGCTATAGTGCAGAGGGCAGGACAAAGATTGCAAAGAAAGATGCTCTTATTTATGGGCCACTTACGAAAAACCCAGAGACTTATGCCGATCTGACGCTTTTTCCTCTGCATGACTCAGAAGAAACTATTCTCAGTAATATTTGAATAGCTTTGTGGGTGCACTAGAATTAAAATAAAACTACGAGTAAGCTGAAATGCTAACATTTACATCAATAGACTTTGAATTGATGAAACTGGTCCACACAACTGATAACAAAGAAGCAAGATTCCAAAATAACAAACAAAGTAGGAGCATTAAACTTTTTAGAGAAAGAGCCACTGAATTACTGCATTACAAATAAAAGGCACCAGCTTCTGGTAATGACAAGATACAGAGCTACATATTAAAAAAAATAGTATGAATGTGTTTGAGGATAGACCCTGGTTACAAAGGTGAGTGTATATGTGTGATTGTTCCTATGGCCCTCACTGTTAGAGGTGTCCTTATTAGAACAGAAGAACAGAAACCTCTGTACTTAGTATGCAAAATGATCTACAAATATGTGTTCTCTTTAATATTCATTAAGAAAGAGAACAAGAGTTAGTTTGAATTCATGAGAAACAGATAATTGCATATATTTATAGACTTCACTTGATACTGTACCTTTTTTGGGAAAGGGTGGGGACACACCCAGAATGCACAAGTCTTATCCTGACTCTACTCATGGATCAGTCCTGGCATGTCTCAGGTAACCATATTGAATGCCAAGGATTAAACCCATGTTTGCACTTGCAAGGCAAACACCTTACCTACAATTGAACCAGACCCTTATATGTCCTTGTTCTTTTCCCAAGATCCAATTCACCTCTTTCTTACTGACTTTTTTACATAATGGTTTCTAATTTTTACTTTCAGATGAATATTCATGTTGAAATCTGTTTTTTGAAGAATTTATTTTACGACATATCCCAATATGAGTGATTTAAAAAAACTTGCCTAGATCAATTTTGAAAGAAATTGGACAATAATGATTGAAAAATGAAAGAGTAAAATTGTTTCTCTATGTTATGGTAATTTATGACCATACAACATATTTTCATTCTGGGATGATTTTTTTTTCTTAATAGAACATACATGAAGCTCTTCCTCCACACAAAGCATTTTCAAATATAGTCTGTGTGAATCAAGGAAAATTTCTCCTAGTACACTGGAGCTTAGAGTTGAAAGAGAATTTCTTTCTTATCCACTGTATTCTAAGGAAAGAAATGAGCAAATAAAAATGTCAATTATCATGATATTTTAGCAAGCAACAAAACTCTTGGTTTAATGAGTGAATTGGAAGTGTATCCCTTTAGCACTATTAAGGTCATAGACTTTATTTGTTAGTGTAGATACAGCCCTATAAAACTTATTAATTCTTAGTTCAAAAAAAAAAGAAAATACAAGAGGGAATTGAAATGGTATTCCTGATAGTCCAAGACCACCAGCAAATTGGAATAGAATTGTAACAGTCTATTAGTAGAGTGTCTATAAAAATAATCCTACTACTAGCAGATCTTTTTTTTAAATTTTTTATTATACCACAGTGAAACATACAATTACAAAGGTGATCATAATTGGTTCTTAGTAATAACAGTATACCAGCACCCATCCCTCCACCAGTGCCCCATTTTCACCACAAATGTACCCCACCCCCTCCCCACCACCCCCATGCTGCCTTAATAGCAGGTACCCCAGTTTCCTCACTTTCTCTCTCTGTCTCTCTCTCTGTCTCTGCATCTCTCTGCCTCTTAGTTTACACATTGTGGCTAGCCCTGCAGGTATTTAGAGTTTATCACTTAAGTCTCTTTGTGTATAATCAATGGTGAGTCTTAATCTGCCATTACCATTTCCACATTTAGTAAAACACTGGTAGCTATTCTATGTCGTCTTATATGAATGCAGTCATTCTATATCTGTCCTTTTCCTTCTGACTAATTTCACTCTAGCATGATAGTCTCCATGTCCCTCCATTTGCAGGTAAATTTTATCATAATTGTCATCTTTTCTGACAGCCGCATAGTATTCCATAGTGTAGATGAACCCACAGATCTTAAACAAAAAAAATATCCCTTTCTAGATTGTTTTTTATTTGTTTTTTTTAGACAACTTCTTACACCTAGTAGTCTGCAGGGCTTACTCTTGACTCTATGCTCAGGGATGACTCCTAGTGGGGTTTAGGGAACAAATTAGGTGTCGGGGATAGAACCCATGTCAACAGTGTACAAGGCAAACACTCTACCCACTGTACTATATCTCTAGTCTACTATAGTTTTGCTTGTTTGATTTTGGCACGGTAAGGCCATTCCTAACCATATCTGGTGCTAACTCTTGACTCCACGCTCAGGGATCACTCCACATGAAGGTCGGGGACTATATGGGGTACCAGGGATTAAATATGGGTTAAAAGCTTTTTATAAATGACAATATAGTGGGGTTTTAATGTAAAATATAAAATTATCACTTAGTTCACAATTTTTTTACTGGTACTTTGATAGTACTATTAACCCATTTATTTCAATGGGATTAACTGACAACATTTGGATGGAAAACTTTCAAGAATTTTTACAAGCAATGAGCCTACAGATTTTTTTTTTTTTTTAAAAAACCTTAAGCAAGATTTAAAGATTGAGCATTAGCACTTTGGGCTTGAACATTAGGAACACTCTCAGTGTTCCCAATGATTTTGCTAGAATCAAAAATTGTTTTTCGAAAGAACATTTTATTTTTAGTTTGCTTTGTAAACTTCTTATATGACTGCAGATTCATGTACACAAAACTTGGTTCTTCACAGAATGTGTAGATATAATTGTACTGATTCAGACTGTAAGCTTCTATTATAGGGTTCACTCACTGTCCCTGTTACTTCAAAAGAAAATGTGAAGCTTCACCTTGGATAGCAATGGCACTAGTAAATTCACATTAAAGCTGTTTCATCCTTTTGTCCCTTAAATAATTTTCTCTTAAAGAATCATTTCTCACGGGAAAGAAAATCCGAGTATTTTGCAAGCTTTGATGCAAAAAATAAATTTTGGTTACATGCTTTATTTATTTGTGTTGTTAATATTAAAAGTGTTAATTGGTATGTAGTTTTCTTTGTGGCAGTTAAGTCTACACACTTAGGAACTACATATAATTATTTAATACTACTGGAAATTTTGAAAGATAGTGTTTATGCTGCTATTAGTTTGGAGAGTAATGGTCACCAGAAGAAAAGCAATAATAATAATAATAATAATAATAATAATGAAGAAGAAGAAAACAGAGACAATGGACAAAGTATATGCTTCTTAAGGGCTGACATAACTTTAGCAAAATCCTACATATTCATGTTGTTGGAATATATAAAACGACTTTATCTAAAATCTATTTAATTATTAAAGTTTTTATCAACATACCCACCTCTCAATTTTTTTTAGTTTTTTGGCGCTCCTGGTTGATTGTGTAATGTTTATGTTAATATTTAAGATTTTGTTTATTGTATGAAACACTTTTTTGAGGGTTTAATATCTTCTTATCTTTTTATGGTAAGCAGTTGCAGTCAGAAATTAGGAGTACGAAAGTTATTCTAAATCAGTTATGAAGCACAGAAAAGAAAAGAAACATGCAATTTATTCAGCATTCCTCCCCACTAACTCACTGCCTCGTTTTAGTATGAAATAGAGCATCTGCCTCCACCAAAAGATGAGTAAAAATAGCTACGCAAAAACTCATCTTTGTTTTCCTTGCAGATTGCACAATTTATCTCTAATAACACACACATTCACCGTCACTGAAGCTCAGTGGGATAATTACGAGTATTTGCTAAAGAGACCATGCAAAGCCATATGCTGTTGGTGGAAAGAATGTGCAAGAGATACTGAAAACTGGCACAAATAATAGTACTGCAAAGTCAGCCACTTATAGTTGAACTGCATTTGAAAATCATACATGCAGTGAATAAGGCCTGTATCTGTGAATAGAGACTTAGATTTCCATGAAGCAAAATGTGCTTGATGGGAAAGTATAGGAACTCCAAATTTTCTGTTGAAAGTCATAGAATTTTTAAAGGAAAGGCATAGAATTTTTTAAAGGATAATTATTTCAAAATCATAGAATTTTTAAAGGAAAGTTATCAAAATGTTAATATAAATTATAGCATATAATCCATAGTTCTCTTAATATTTGGTGATTCAAAGTTTTAAAAAAGAAAAATTATTAAGACATAAACAAAAAATTAAATCTATCTCAAATACATTAGGGTTAACAACTGACTCATTTATTAACAAAGTCAGAAGAAAGATAATGCTGGGTATTATCATGAACCTGTACATATAAAATATCAGGACAAGGGAATGTGAGGTATGAAGTGGGGTTTTTATTATTCAAATAATAGCTAGAATATAGAACTAAGATAGGGAAGAAAAATCAAGGAGGAAGAGCAACAAGAGGAGGACAGGGAGGTAGCAGGAACTGGGACAGGGGCCTCAGACACTTTGCTATGTAGCAGTATAGTATGTCTACAAATATGAGCTACATAACCAACAAAAATGAAAGCACAAGATCCAAACTACAGCAATCAAACTTAAAAACATGATTGTCAAAGAGGCAAGCTGGAGTACATAAGAGAAATCGTAACTTTGATGGGGGAGAGGTTGATACTAGTGATATAGTAAGAAAATTTTATGCCTTAATCTCAAATATAAATAAATTGCAAATTATGGTGCCTCAAGGGGAAAAATGAATCACCCTTTATTTTTATATTCCTGCAAATATAATTTTATTTTACACATTGTGATCTGCAAATTATTATTTGTAATATGTCATACATGAAATATTGCAGCATGTCACCCTCCAATGGAGTGTCCAGTCACCTCCACCATTGTCAACCATGTTCTTCCCGCACCCTCTCTCCATGTGTTAATCTTCCTACTGAAGTTTCTCAGTTTCTGTTACTTTTGGGCATTTGTTCTTCCCCTAAAATGATCTTTATATCCCACACAAGATGGATCTTTCTGTGTCTGTTCCTCGCCTTTAGTATGATACTCTCTTTCCATTCCTGTTGCAGGGAGTTACCTGATTTCATATATATATATGTATATATATGTATATATATACATGGTACATATTTCACATCGACTTCTCTATACATCAGAACTCCACCTAGCAGACCAGCCAATCACATCTATCATAAAAATCTACCTGGCAGTCTATATATATATCCCCAGGTATGACACACCCAGAGACAGACATGGGGCAGAGCTGCTACTTGCTCTCCCTGTGCCCAGCCAGCTCACAAGGAGCCCAGGAGAGAGGGCGGGTTCTAGCCCTGGCCCACTGGCCCAGCAGAGCCTTGCAGCAAGACAGACGACCCCCACTCCATGTGGGCCTCCATTTTCCACATCCGGACTTCTCTCTCGCCAGAACTCCACCCAGCAGACCAGCCTATCACAGTCCGGGCGCCACGGCTATGCCCGGTTCATCATTAAATGCTGGACTTCAAGATGACTGCAAGAGTATGCTACCTGCACGGCAGAGCCTGGCAAGCTACCCGTGTTGTATTTGATATGCCAAATACCAGTAACAATTATAGACCTCATTCCCAGGACCTGATGGAATGGTTTGAGGCTCTTTATGTTCCTAGAGCAAGCAGATGCCCTTGGGCTCTACTAGCATGAGACAGGACATATGGAGATGTTACTGGGGCCCGCTCGAGCAAATCGATGAACAACGGGAAGACAGTGATACAGTGTTTTTTTTTATATATATATATATATATGTATGTATATATGTATATATATGTATATATGTACATATGCATATATATTTATTTATTTACTTATGTCAAGTAGCATTCCATTTTGTAAACATACTAGAGTTTCTTTACCTAGTCGTCTTCCCAGACATTTGTGTTGGTTCCATATTTTGACTATTGTGAATAGTGCTAAAACAAACAGAGGAAAACTAGCCATAGTAATAATAAACTAAAAATAAATTAATTAAAAGATTAAAAATGGGAGAGAAAAAATCCCTATGTTCAGATGATATAATAAGCATAAAGAAACCTCTAAAGCCTCCAATGAAATAGTTAAGAAGTTATATAGATCATTACAAAATAAAAAGGTTGTTTTATATTTTATCTCTATAATCAATGAATTAGAAGAAAAAAAAATATAGACAATTTATAGGTTTAAAGTAATAGTATAGTGGGCAGGGTGCTTGTCTTGCATGAGGCTGACTTGGTTCAATTCTCAGCACCCCATATGGTCCCCAAGTCCTGCCAGGAGTGATCCATAAGTGTAAAGTGGAGTTAGAGCTGAGCATCTCTGGGTGTGGTCTAATACCAAAACAAACAACACAATAGTCCATTTAAAATGGTGTGCAAAAAACATGAAGTACTCACTTGGAATTTAAAAACGCAAATGTCTTTATGAATAGAGATTTTGAGCTGTTGTGGTAGATTCAGAATTGTTATCACAGGGTTATTTTTGCTCTTTAGTTTGAATATTATTTTGCTCTCTAGTATGAATATTTTTGTTCTTTGGGCCTCACTACTAGGCTGTGCTCAGGGCTTACTCCTGACTCAGGGATCATGTTTGATGGACTTAGTGTACTTTAGTGCATTTAAGGTGTTGAATCTGTGTCAGCTGAATGGAAAGCAAGTAACTTACCCACTGTACTATTTTTCCAGGCCAAGTTTGATAAACATTTTAAAACTTTATGACTAGTTCCGAGCGCTACTTGCCTCCGCCCAGCTGTTCACAAGGGCGGAGAGATGGCGGGTTCTAGCCCTGGCCCGCCCAGCGACCTTAACAGGCAGAAGACCCCGCCCGAGGCCTCCATTCACGACCTCCGCAGAACTCCACCAGAACCGCCTATCACAGTCGCACATTAAAGCTGACTTAGAGATGACTTCAAGTACACCTCGAGCCTGGCAAGTACCCGGTTGTATTTGATATGCCAAATACCAGTAAATTATAGACCTCATTCCAATGGATTGTGGCTCTTATGTTCCTGAGAGATGCCCTTTGGCTCTACTACAGACAGGACATATGGAGATGTTACTGGGCCCGCTCGAGAAATCGATGAAAAACGAAGACAGATATCGGATTATTATTGTTGAGATTACAAAGTTTACAATAATGTTAACATTCTCACTTTTGGCATTCCAAGTTATAATGCTAAGACTAGACTACAAATCAATGCCCACGGTATCTCATCACTGTCCCTCTCTATTTCCTTCTTTCATTTCATTTCTCCTCCCTTTTCTTGAGGGTAGCAGGTGAGGCACAAAGCATAATCAGGACTTACCCTAGCTCTGAGCTTAGGTCAGGAATCATTTCTGGTGCTTCTCAGGGAACTAGTTGGATTTCTAAAAATTGAACCCAGGTATATTGCCCTGTGTGCAAGGCAAGCACCTTATTTACTGTACTATCTCTTAATTTCTGCTTAATTTTCATATATGGGAGAGAAACAAACTACTCATATGTAGTGACATATGAATGAGATAATCTGATATTTATTATTCTCTTCTGTCTTATTTTGCTTAGTATGAAATCTCTATTTCTATTCATTCCTAACAAAAAGGCAACTATTTCCTTATAGCTGCCTAGTATACCGTTGCATATATTATATTTTCTGTATTCATTCATCTGCCCTTGAGCATTTGCTCTGTTTCCAAACTTGGCTATTATAAATAGAATGACAATGAGCATTGATATGCAAATACCTTTACAAATGAATGTTTTTGTGTTCTTGGGATAAATGCCATGTAGAAGAACTGATGGGCCATATGGTATTGTTATTTTTTTTTGAGAAATCACCACACTATTTTTCATGGAAGTTGAATCAAATGAGTCTCACCAACAATAAATAAGGGTTCTATTCACCTCCACATCACCTTCTGGAAAGTTGTCTAATATTTTTGCTGTAGACATATCTCACTGGTGTAAAGCATTATTTCATTATTATTATGATTTCAATTTCCTGATTATAAGTAATAATGAACTTCCCACATTCCTGTTGGTCATTAATATTTATTTGAGAATTTGTCCATTCAGTTTCTCTAGGTATATTTTTTCAATGATTTTTGTATATTTTATGTTTATATATCATGAATATTAGCAATTAGTCAAATGATTGGTTGTCTATTTTAATGTTTTTAATTTTGTTATATTTGCAAAGGAAATTAAATAATTGATAACATCTTTGAGGTCCATACACTGAAAAATTGTGCCTGTTTTTTTTCCATCTATTTTATGGATTTGGGTTGAATATTGGGGGTATTTGATCGATTTTGAACTGATTTTTTAGTGTACTGTAAGAGTGGTAGTTGCTAAACCCTTTGCTTCCTTTGTTTCTCCTCCATCCCCT
>JAJIBD010034713.1:0-16525 GCA_021461705.1 Cryptotis parvus
TCTCTGAATGCAGCAGTTATGTGTACCTAGGTCGAGAATCCAACATGATGAACGACCTAAAACCTGAGCTGCGCAGGAGGAAGAAGCGGCATGGAATGCCTTCAAGGCATCGAAGAAATAGCTAAAAGGACAAAGAACCTCCGGCTCAGGGCACATCTCTTTTGACTCCACCGTTCTCCCTACATTAACATACGCCTCAGAGACCTGGGCCCTCTGAAAGCAGGATGAGAATGCTATTCGGGTCTCCCAGAGAGGAATCGAAAGAGCTATGCTTGGAATATCACGCCTCACTCAAGTGAGAGAAGGAATCGGAGTTCTGACCTCTGTCGCTATTCAGAATCAGGGACGCTATCTCGTTTGCCAAGGCACCGAAAATCAGATGGGCTGGACATGTAATGCGATTTGGAGACAACCACTGGACTAGAGCCATTACCGACTGGATCCCACAGGATGTCAAAGATCACGTGGCCACCCACCTACAAGATGGTCAGACTTCCTTGCCAAGACCCTGAAGAGCAGTTTGAGGGCTCTTCATATTCCTGAATCAACCAAGATGCCATTGGGCTACATTGCGTGATAGGGTCCAATGGAAATGTTACTGGCGCCCACTCAAGCAAATCGATGAATAACGGGATTCAAGTGATCAAGTGATCAATAGCTGCCAGCTAATAACTACTGGTAGATTAGTGCAAAATATCAAAATACGGTATGGTGTGTATAAATATCCATAGAGTCACTACTTTGTGTGACTGTTTATTAACTCTATATTACTCTTATAGTTATCCCTCACTCACTTCTCTACACTTCCTCTGAAATTCTCCAAAGCGGGTAGACTTTCTTCTTGTAATTTTCATCTTTTGCTTTCCAGTTAGGTGTAGGCAGAATACATTATGTTTTAATTCTCACTCTCATCTGTCACTCTTCTCTCTTTTCCTAAAGTCTGGGAAGCAACTTATATGTCATTATCAGGTGTGCTGGCACTGTTCTACCATGCTGAAACGAGATTGAGTCCTAAATCCCTGATCACTCTTTTCATTTCGTTTGAGAACCTGGTCACTGTCATTCTGATTCTTCATATTGTTTTCTGCAATTCTCAGTGATTATTATATGCAGGTTGATAGCTACATAATTTGAGTTCCTTCTCCTTCAATGAGCATGTTCATCGCTGTTATTTGGCTCCTTCAAGTCAACCCTTAATTTTTTCAGTTAAAATTGCTATGATGTTAACATAATTTCAGCTTTAGTCTACATACTTTTTCTATCACTTCCAAATTTTATCACAAACTTGGTATTCTGGCTTCCAAAACCCCTCTCTTTGCTAGACCCTACTTGTCATTGTCCCTATTGGCATTCTAGTCTTTTCCCTATCCTTCAATCACTCAGCTTACTATTGTCCCTTGTTTAGTACTCTATGATTAAACCATTATAATCATATTCTTTTTCCACGTGTTCTTCATTTGCTGTCCTCTTTTATCAGTATTTGCTGTATGAAGGTAAGATGAATTTACTAAAAACTTTCCTTTTTATTAATTCATACCCAAAACTAATTATTTGGTGGGTGGAAGAAAATACTGTCCTACTGACTGAAATTACTCTAATTCAGGACCATTAATTTCAAGTGAGATATTAATACTGTGCAGCATTAAACTGTACTTTGCTGTATTTCTCACCTCTCCTTTCTCTTTTCATTGAATTTACTCATTTCGAATCTCAAGTTCCACCTCTTCAAAGAATGGTTGATCTTCAATTGAAGAAAAGTTTTGCTGAAATTTCCCATGTTGAATAGCATACTGACACTATTCCACTACTTAAATCTTATTTGCTTTCCCACTGATTAATTTGAATTACAAGTCTGTAATCCTATCTATGGCTAAACTTTGCACTTACTAACAAAATCTGATTTTAATTTTATCTTCAGAAGAATGGTCCATTCATTTTTTTCTTATATTTTCCAGTATCATCAAATTTCTCTCCATGATGACTCCAACTAATTTAGTAAGCAGACATTTTATATTTCTTATCTCATAAAGGGAGACATGGCGGGATTAGCCCTGGCCTGCCACCCCAGCAGAGCCTCACAACAAGCCAGACCACCCTCTCCTACTCCATGGGGCCCGCCATTTTCCACATCCGGACTTCCTCTTGTCACAACTCCACCCAGCAGACCAAACTATCACAGCCCGGATCATCAACAGCCATGCTGCAGCAGTTTTTTTAATCCGGCCCAGGTATGCTGAACCAGAGACTCAGACATAGGGGCAGAGCTGCTCCTTGCTCTCCCTGTGCCCAGCTGCTCATGAGGTGCCCAGGAGGCATGGCGGGTTCTAGGCCTGGCCTGCCGCCCCAGCAGAGCCTCAAAACAAGCCAGACCACCCTCCCATACTCCATGGGACCCACCATTTCCACATCCAGACTTCCCTCTTGTCACAACTCCAACCAGCAGACCAGACTATCACAGCTTGGCCGTAGGGCTGCTAGCGGCCCACGTTCATCAATAAATGCTTTTTATTTAGAGGTGATTACAACAGTATGCCACCCGCACGGCAAGCCTGGCAAGCTGCTCATGTAGTATTTGATATGCCAAATACCAGTAACATTTATATTAGGTCATTCCGTGACCTGATATAATGGTTTGAGGCTCTTTATGTTCCTGGAGCAAGCGGATGTCTTTGGGTTCTACTAGCATGAGACAGGACACATGAAGATATCACTGGTGCCGCTTTAGCAAATAGATGATTAAAGGGAAGATAGTGATAGTGATCTCATAAGATCTATCCTCAGCCTATATCTCTTAGTATACTTTTTTAATAACAAAGCATATTTAAGAATTTGCCTAACTTTTTCTCTTATATCAATGCAGGAATTACTATTTTCCAACTCAGGTTTATATTCTACAACTATCATACTGTTTAATAGGATTACTAATCACCCCCCCACTGCTACATATCAAAGTTCTTAGCCATTCCTCATCTTATTGATCTCCCAGCAAGTTTTGCTTTAGATAACTCTTTATCTTGACCTACACACTCATGCTTTTGCTAATGTCTTCATTTTAAGGCTTTGAATATCAGTATGTACTTACATCTTCCAAAATTTATTTCTCCAGTCTCAATAACCACATAGAATTACTGATTTGCATTTTGTCTTCCTTTTCTACTTTCACTGGTGGTCAATAAGCTTCTCAAATGCTAAGATACTCAAAACTAACATCAGTTATCTCCCTTCACATCTGTTCTAGTTTCTTTCTTCTCATCTCAACTAATGGACAGTATGTGCCTACACCTTCATTTTCATGTCTACCTTTATTCATAAGGTATATTCAATATGACAGAAAACTTGTTGATCCTGGCTTAAAATTTATATGGAATCTGTCCAGAGTAACTTAATACTCTGGTACTAAGAGAACTTAGTAGTAAATCTGTTACCCATGCACAGTTTTCTCATTGGGTCACTGCAGCAGCTTCCTAACTTCCACCCATCAACTCCTGCCCTTAGCAGCTCCATGACCAGCTCACAATGATATTATGATGGTTTGATTCAGATTATATGCATCTACATAAATTTCTAATATTTATCATAGAATTTTGAATGAAAACAGTCTCTTCACAATTACTTAAAGAGTCATATGTTATCTTTCTATTTTACCTCTGACCTCATCTCTTAAAAATCTTTCCCTTGCTTGTTATTCTAAAACTGGAAAGTTAATATTTGTCTCAGAGTATTGCCAATTTCTACTACTACCACCACCACTACTACTACTACTACTACTACTGCTACTGCTACTGCTACTGCTACTGCTACTGCCACTGCTACTAATACTGCTATTAATACTGCTATAATATTGCTACTAATACTGCTACTAATACTGCTACTAATACTAATAAATACCAATAAATACCAATAAATACCAATAAATACCAATAAATATTAATAAATACTTGGTCCCACTATTGAAAACTAAGAGATAATGAGTAGACAGACATCAGTAAATTTATCTTTAATTCATGAATTTCTTAGTTTTCACAAACTCATTGGGAACTCCATATAGACAAATATATAAGAAATTCTTTTACAAAAAAGTGCAGACCAGAAATATACAGGTGTGATAGTGAATACTTACTATGCCTGTTTCTCTGTTAGTGAAAATTTTAAGACAGTGAAAGAGAGTCGAAAAAAGAAAATGAGAAACATTAAAAAAAAAAAAATAAGAAAGAGAGAGAGACTGAAAGGCAGGAAAACTTATTCTTAAATTCAAAATAGATTTCTACAAGGAAAACATCATTATCACCACCATACTTCCCCCTGCCATGCTACCATGCGACAGAGCCTGGCAAGCTACCCATGTGGTATTTGACATGCCAAATACCAGTAGCAATTATAGACCTCATTCCCATGACCTGATGGAATGGTTTGAGGCTCTTTATATTCCCTGGAGCAAGCAGATGCCCTTGGGCTCTACTTGCATGAGACAGGACATATGGAGATGTTACTGGTGCCTGCTCGAGCAAATCGATGATGAACGGAAGACAGTGATACAGTGATACTAATAAATACTAATAAATACTTATAAATACTAATAAATGCTAATGCTAATGTTAATACTGATATTGATACTGATACTAATACTAATACTAATACTATTTGGTGTGCCATTGTAAATAAGCATATGGACTACAGAAATCATAAATTTTCATTCATATGCCATTTACTCAAGATGATTACTTCATTGCTATAATTAAAATCACAACTTATCAATTATCTTCTTCCCAGCTTTGTTTTCCTTGAGAGTGACTAACATCGTCTAATATGATATAGTAAATAAATAATTTTAAACAAGCATATATGGAAAAATATTTATGTATCTTAGAATTTAAGTTGAAATCACACAATCCCATATCTAACTTGTACCTAAATGTATATGCATAAAAATATGGCTGTATGTGGAAATTGGTTACCACAAAGTGGAAAAAGAAATTAAGCTTAGAGTGAGGATAGCCAAAATACTTGATTTAATTCAGTGAAAATAAAATCAGTTTTCTTGGCGACATAATAAGGAAAATATTCTCCCTGATATGTAATTTTAAGAATATCTTCACTAATATTTCTTTAACTATAAAATGGTTTGATTGCCATTTTCTATAATTCATTCATTAAAAATTGAGAAACGGACTAATGGTAATATTTTATGACTCTATGAGACTATTTGAGGAAGATTTCTGACATTTTTCAATTCATATCCTAGTTGACACAGATGCAAGAGGGAGAGATGCTACTGGCTCTCCTATGCTCAGCTCATCCTGAGGTGTCTGGGAGGGAAGGCGAGTTCTAGTCCTGACCCACCATCTCAATAAGAGCGTCACAAGAAGTCAGAGGAACCCCATCCACGAGGGCTGCCATTTTCAACATCTGGACTCTGTAGCTTGTCAGAGTTCCACCCAAGAGATAGGCTGATATCTCCACAATGCATTTTGCTGGTTCATCAGAAAATACACGAACTGAGAACCTACTACCAAGAGTATACCACCCACATGGCAGAGCCTGGCAAGCTACATGTGTTGTATTTGAATGCCAAAAAACCAGTAACAATTATAAACCTCATTCCTATGACCTGAACGAATGGTTTGAGGCTCTTCACGGTCCTGGTGTGAGAAGATGCCCTTGGGTTACACTAGCGTGCGACAGTAAGTCTGGAGACATTACTGGTACTTGCTTGAGCAAATCGATAAACAATGGGAAGGCAAGTGATACAAGTGACCCCCAGTTGATATATATGACAATTATTTAAATGTCATGATGGTGTGTGTTCTTGTAAGTCATTTTTAAAATGTTTGTTACTACTGTGTTCTCTTATTTTCAACACATATCTTCACGTAAATTTCACTAACTTTTGGTGGAACAGCATTCTATATTTTTGTGCTATCAAACCATATAGTAGATAGAAAAGTGGTAGAGTATTTAGGTTTAAGGAAAAACTTATAGTGTAAGTCTGCTGTGCTGTTGGAATAATAAAAACCCCAAATCTTCATGACATGTTACAATAGACATTTATTTTTATTATGCTTAAATCTGTGGGTATTTGTAACTAATTTCTTGAGCATGGAGGCAAGCTATTATTTTTGGATATACTGGTTTGTTCTTTCTCTCTTTTTGAATCTGAATATATATATTTCCCACAACAGATGTAAGGAGAACTAAAATTGTGTGTATAATGTTGACAGACTTTAATTTCTTTTCTAAATGTATCTTGTGCATTACTTAACATAAAATGTTATTGCCTAGGCCCTTTTTTCTTCTCCTTTAATTACCTTATTTTTATATTCTTCTAAAATCTATCCTGGCTTTTCTTTTCTCATTGAGTTTTCTCAAGAGTTTGGTTAATAAATGAGTTAGTACATATAATTGAAGAACCATAATAATATTTAAGTGTTCACACTGAACAAAAAAATCTATTTTACAGCTGTAGTTTGCATATCAAGATCCAGCTCTTTGTGCTAATCACCCACATTCACTTATAAATCAGAAATGGCTTAGTCACAAACCAACAGGAAAAGCACATATTCCATTGAAAATAGATTAGAACTGTCACCTATAGTACCAATTGACAGAGTATTATTATTCCTATGATGGTCTCTTATAACTTGAAATGTAAATGTACCTCCCTTTGAATACAGGAGTAATTTTCTACACCAACCAGGGAGCATAATAAAATGGGTTTTGTAACTGATATTGTCAATGCTCAGCAACTATCTTTCAATCCCTAGAACAATTTTATGCAGTTTGCAAAATGGGTTTCATTTTAAAAGGCAGCTTCCGTATTTTTTCAAGTCTGACTGAATCCACTGTATCTGTGTCCCCTGAAAAGTTTCAACTGTTATAAATAAAAAGGAACTAGCTTTAACCAATACAGAACGGTCATAAGGATATAAATAATCCATACTTCTTCCCTCAGGGCATGAGATTTGGAGGTGAGACAGTTGCTGCTGCATGTTTTGGGGAGGCACCACAAATTAAAAAGAACCCAAGTAAGTTCTGCTTGGCTTGGGCTACTGCTCTGCCAATCCTAGAAAGGTAACCTTGAAGATAAATTAAAACTCCAATTAATCTACAACCTGAGATTTGTCCCTGATGCCCTGGAGCATAGGACTCAGACCCACGGATCTTGAATGGGGATAACATTTATTACTTTTGGTCAAACTATTCAATGAGGGCTGGAATGATCTTGGAGATGCTCAGATCAAGTAGAGCTCAAAAAGTGTCATTAGCATCTACCCATGAAGGGTGGTGTGAGTTAATATCTATTACAATATTAAAGAAGGCAATGGGGTGAAACTGAGTCTCTGAGGACTCTTCTTTTTTCATGTCCAATAACTACTTTGTTGGATGTATTTCTGAATTCCCTCTTTATGAGGAACTTAAAGTCAAAAAACATGTAAAAAGGTCAATTATGGCAAATTCTCTGTGATTTTCTTGACCTTCTCTTACCTCAAGAGCAACATTGTTTCTATACCTTTTCTCCTAAATTGAGCCAGATTTAATTTCTTAGGACATTGATAATGCAACCTTTTCTTGTCCTCTTAAGTTCATAGTTTTCTTTCTCTTTCTTTCTCTATTCTGAGGCTGACCTGTTAACCAGTTATATTCTCCAATTTATTCAATGACATTTCAGTCAGACCCTATAAATCTCTCTGTCAATAATTTATTTTTCTTTAGAAGGGTTTTTTTTTTTCCCAAATAGCTTTTGCTCCATCTTGGTCTAGTTATCAGTTAAATAGTCAGGAGCAGTGTATGTTAGGTCTTCAGGAAGAAAACTAGCATTTGGCAAGGCATCCAACATAGCTGAGTGGTATGTCAGATAATTCCTATACATGTTATCCTATAGTAAGTCATTTTAGCAGATGAAAAGTATTTGGGACAATCTAATATTAATGTTCTTTAATGAATCTAGTCAATGGGAATTAGTGAATCTATACCCCAAGTATTAGAAGTCTGTGTTTCTTATCTAGTCTGTTATTTTAGCATAGGAGATTTTCTAAGAATGCAAATTTGTAGTTTTGTATATTTTGTAGTTTTATTTGTATACATATATTTGTAGTTTTCTTACCTAATTACTAAATCTGTTTAAAATTATTTATATGGTCATAATAACTGACTATAATTACAAAGACTTTTCAAAGCTTTGAAAAAGTAATGATTTATATTAAATGAAGCAACATTTCCAGACATGCTATAGTGCAGAGGGCAGGACAAAGATTGCAAAGAAAGATGCTCTTATTTATGGGCCACTTACGAAAAACCCAGAGACTTATGCCGATCTGACACTTTTTCCTCTGCATGACTCAGAAGAAACTATTCTCAGTAATATTTGAATAGCTTTGTGGGTGCACTAGAATTAAAATAAAACTACAAGTAAGCTGAAATGTAACATTTACATCAATAGACTTTGAATTGATGAAACTGGTCACACAACTGATAACAAAAGCAAGATTCCAAAATAACAAACAAAGTAGGAGCATTAAACTTTTAGAGAAAGAGCCATTGAATTACTGCATTACAAATAAAAGGCACCAGCTTCTGGTAATGACAAGATACAGAGCTACATATTAAAAAAATAGTATGAATGTGTTTGAGGATAGACCCTGGTTACAAAGGTGAGTGTATATGTGTGATTGTTCCTATGGCCCTCACTGTTAGGAGGTGTCCTTATTAGAACAGAAGAACAGAAACCTCTGTACTTAGTATGCAAATGATCTACAAATATGTGTTCTCTTTAATATTCATTAAGAAAGAGAACAAGAGTTAGTTTGAATTCATGAGAGACAGATAATTGCATATATTTATAGACTTCACTTGATATTGTACCTTTTTGGGGAAAGGGTGGGGACACACCCAGCATGCACAAGTCTTATCCTGACTCTACTCATGGATCAGTCCTGGCATGTCTCAGGTAACCATATTGAATGCCAGGGATTAAACCCATGTTTGCACTTGCAAGGCAAACACCTTACCTACAATTGACCAGACCCTTATATGTCCTTGTTCTTTTCCCAAGATCCAATTCACCTCTTTCTTACTGACTTTTTACATAATGGTTTCCTAATTTTTCTTTCAGATGAATATTCATGTTGAAATCTGTTTTTGAAGAATTTATTTTAAGACATATCCCAATATGAGTGATTTAAAAACTTGCCTAGATCAATTTTGAAAGAAATTGGACAATAATGATTGAAAAAAATAAAAGAGTAAAATTGTTTCTCTATGTTATGGTAATTTATGCCCATACAACATATTTTCATTCTGGGATGATTTTTTTCTTAATAGAATATACATGAAGCTCTTCCTCCACACAAAAGCATTTTCAAATATAGTCTGTGTGAATCAAAGAAAATTTCTCCTAGTACACTGGAGCTTAGAGTTGAAAGAGAATTTCTTTCTTATCCACTGTATTCTAAGGAAAGAAATGAGCAACATAAAAATGTCAATTATCATGATATTTTAGCAAGCAACAAAACTCTTGGTTTAATGAGGAATTGGAAGTGTATCCCTTTAGCACTATTAAGGTCATAGACTTTATTTGTTGAGTGTAGATACAGCCCTATAAAACTTATTAATTCTTAGGTTCAAAAACAAAGAGAAAATACAAGAGGGAATTGGAAATGGTATTCTGATAGTCCAAGACCACCAGCAAATTGAAATAGAATTGTAACAGTCTATTAGTAGAGTGTCTATAAAAATAATCCTACTACTAGCAGATCTTAAACAAAGGATACCAGGAAACTGGATCAGTTTTAGTAATAAACATAGAGATAGTCCCAGACAAAGAACCAGTGCCTTATATTTAACAATACCCTATCATGTATTGAGAATTCATGAGTCCTTATCAAAATTTTGGAATGATTTGATGTATAAATCACACTTGCTCCAAGCCCTCTGGGCAATAGAGAAGGTTGGTTTCAGGACTGTCATTATAGATCCAATATTTGAGGAGAAACATAGCCAGAAGCATTTTTTCTATATTTAATGTACACAACAGATAGTGTTTTCTCCTGTCTGCTCTTCTCAAGGCTGTGTTAGACACAGCCATTCTTTGTTTAGTCTGTCATCTCTATTGTGTATAAAATATCGCTTTCTAGATGTGGTCACAAATTTTATCATAATTGTAGCTTTCATGTACAAATGCCAGGTCAAGAAACTTTAGACAACTTACACCTAGTAGTCTGCAGGGCTTACTCTTGACTCTATGCTCAGGGATGACTCCTAGTGGGGTTTAGGGAACAAATTAGGTGTCGGGGATGAGAACCCATGTCAACAGTGTACAAGGCAAACACTCTACCCACTGTACTATATCTCTAGTCTACTATAGTTTTGCTTGTTTGATTTTTGGCACGGTAAGGCCATTCCTAGCCATATCTGGTGCTAACTCTTGACTCCACGCTCAGGGATCACTCCACATGAAGGTCGGGGGACTATGGGTACCAGGGATTAAATATGGGTTAAAAGCTTTTATAAATGACAATATAGTGGGGTTTTAATGTAAAATATAAAATTATCACTTAGTTCACAATTTTTTACTGGTACTTTGATAGTACTATTAACCCATTTATTTCAATGGGATTAACTGACAACATTTGGATGGAAAACTTTCAAGAATTTTTACAAGCAATGAGCCTACAGATTTTTTTTTTTTTTAAAACCTTAAGCAAGATTTAAAGATTGAGCATTAGCACTTTGGGGCTTGAACATTAGGAACACTCTCAGTGTTCCCAATGATTTTGCTAGAATCAAAAAATTGTTTTTCGAAAGAACATTTTATTTTTAGTTTGCTTTGTAAACTTCTTATATGACTGCAGATTCATGTACATAAAACTTGGTTCTTCACAGAATGTGTAGATATAATTGTACTGATTCAGACTGTAAGCTTCTATTATAGGGTTCACTCACTGTCCCTGTTACTTCAAAGAAAAATGTGAAGCTTCACCTGGATAGCAATGACACTAGTAAATTCACATTAAAGCTGTTTCATCCTTTGTCCCTTAAATAATTTTCTCTTAAAGAATCATTTCTCACGGGAAAGAAAATCCGAGTATTTTGCAAGCTTTGATGCAAAAATAAATTTTGGTTACATGCTTTATTTATTTGTGTTGTTAATATTAAAAGTGTTAATTGGTATGTAGTTTTCTTTGTGGCAGTTAAGTCTACACACACTTAGGAACTACATATAATTATTTAATACTACTGGAAATTTTGAAAGATAGTGTTTATGCTGCTATTAGTTTGGAGAGTAATGGTCACCAGAAGAAAAGCAATAATAATAATAATAATAATAATAATAATAATAAAGAAGAATAAAACAGAGACAATGGACAAAGTATATGCTTCTTAAGGGCTGACATAACTTTAGCAAAATCCTACATATTCATTTTGTTGGAATATATAAAAAGACTTTATCTAAAAATCTATTTAATTATTAAAGTTTTATATTGTGTAATGTTTATGTTAACATTTAAGATTTTGTTTATTGTATGAAACACTTTTTGAGGGTTTAATATCTTCTTATCTTTTTATGGTAAGCAGTTGCAGTCAAGAAATTAGAATACGAAAGTTATTCTAAATCAGTTATGAAGCACAGAAAAGAAAAGAAACATGCAATTTATTCAGCATTCCTCCCCACTAACTCACTGCCTCGTTTTAGTATGAAATAGAGCATCTGCCTCCACCAAAAGATGAGTAAAAATAGCTACGCAAAAAACTCATCTTTTGTTTTCCTTGCAGATTGCTAATTTATCTCTAATAACACACACATTCACCGTCACTGAAGCTCAGTGGGATAATTACAGTATTTGCTAAAGAGACCATGCAAAGCCATATGCTGTTGGTGGAAAGAATGTGCAAGAGATACTGAAAACTGGCACAAAATAATAGTACTGCAAAGTCAGCCACTTATAGTTGACTGCATTTGAAAATCATACATGTGAATAAGGCCTGTATCTGTGAATAGAGACTTAGATTTCCATGAAGCAAAATGTGCTTGATGGGAAAGTATAGGAACTCAAATTTTCTGTTGAAAGTCATAGAATTTTTAAAGGAAAGGCATAGAATTTTTTAAAGGGATAATTATTTCAAAATCATAGAATTTTTTAAAGGAAAGTTATCAAAATGTTAATATAAATTATAGCATATAATCCATAGTTCTCTTAATATTTGGTGATTCAAAGTTTTAAAAAGAAAAATTATTAAGACATAAACAAAAATTAAATCTATCTCAAATACATTAGGGTTAACAACTGACTCATTTATTAACAAAGTCAGAAGAAAGATAATGCTGGAGTATTATCATGAACCTGTACATATAAAATATCAGAGACAAGGGAATGTGAGGTATGAAGTGGGTTTTTATTATTCAAATAATAGCTAGAATATAGAACTAAGATAGGAAGAAAAATCAAGGAGTAAGAGCAACAAGAGGAGGACAGGAGGTAGCAGGAACTGGGACAGGGGCCTCAGACACTTTGCTATGTAGCAGTATAGTATGTCTACAAATATGAGCTACATAACCAACAAAAAATGAAAGCACAAGATCCAAACTACAGCAATCAATCTTAAAAAACATGATTGTCAAAGAGGCAAGCTGGAGTACATAAGAGGAAATCGTAACTTTGATGGGGAGAGTTTGATACTAGTGATATAGTAAGAAAATTTTATGCCTTAATCTCAAATATAAATAAATTGCAAATTATGGGACCTCAAGGGGAAAAATGAATCACCTTTTTATTTTATATTCCTGCAAATATAATTTTATTTTACACATTGTGATCTGCAAATTATTATTTGTAATATGTCATACATGGAATATTGCAGCATGTCACCCTCCAATGGAGTGTCCAGTCACCTCCACCATTGTCAACCATGTTCTTCCCCGTACCCTCTCTCCATGTGTTAATCTTCCTACTGAAGTTTCTCAGTTTCTGTTACTTTTTGGGCATTTGTTCTTCCCTAAAATGATCTTTATATCCCACACAAGATGGATCTTTCTGTGTCTGTTCCTCGCTTTCTAGTAGGAAACTCTCTTTCCATTCCTGTTGCAGGGAGTTACTTGATTTTTATATATATATATGTATATATATATGTATATCTCCATACATGTATATATACATATATATACCCATATCTATATACATACATACATATATATATATATATATATATATATATATATATATATATATATACACACCCAGAGACAGACATGGGGCAGAGCTGCTCTTGCTCTCCCTGTGCCGTCACCAAGGAGCCCAGGGAGAGATGGCGGGTTCTAGCCGCCCACGGCCCACTGGCCCAGCAGAGCCTTGCAGCAAGACAGGCGACCCCCCCCCACTCCATGGGCCTCCATTTTCCACATCCGTACTTCTCTCGCCAGAACTCCGCCCAGCAGACCAGCCTATCACAGTACGGCTCGCGGCCAGCGGCCTTGTGGGTTCATCATTAAATGCTGGACTTCAAGATGACTGCAAGAAAGTATGCTACCTGCGGCAGAGCCTGGCAAGCTACCCGTGTTGTATTTGATATGCCACGCCAGTAACAATTATAGACCTCATTCCAGGACCTGATGGAATGGTTTGAGGCTCCTTATGTTCCTAGAGCGAGCAGACCCTTGGGCTCACTAGCATGAGACAGGACATATGGAGATGTTACTGGGGCCCGCTCGAGCAAATCGATGAACAACGGGAAGACAGTGATTACAGTGATATATATATATATATATATATAGGTATATATTCATATATATGTATATATTTGTGCATATATATTTATTTATTTACTTATGTCAAGTAGCATTCCATTTGTAAACATACTAGAGTTTTCTTTACCTAGTCGTCTTCCTAGACATTTGTGTTGGTTCCATATTTTGACTATTGTGGAGTAGTGCTAAAACAAACAGAGGGAAAACTAGCCATAAAGTGCAATAATAAACTAAAAATAAATTAATTAAAAGATTAAAAATGGGAGAAAAAAATCCCTATGTTCAGATGATATAATAAGCATAAAGAAACTCTCTAAAGCCTCCAAGAATAGTAAAGAAGTTACCATAGATCATTACAAAGGTAAAAGGTTGTTTATATAATTTATCACTATAATCAATGAATTAGAAAGTTAAAGGAAAATATAGACAATTTGCATAGGTTCAAAGTAATAGTATAGTAAGCAGGGTGCTTGTCTTGCATGAGGCTGAACTTAGGTCTCAATTCTCAGCACCCCTGTAGATCCCCAAGTCCAGCCAGAAGGTGAACCATAAAGTGTAAAATGGAGTCTAGAGCTGCAGCAGCTCTGGGTTCGTGGTCTAATAAGCCAAACAAACAACACAATAGTCCATTTAAAATGGTGTGCAAAAACATGAAGTACTCACTTGGAATCAAAAACAAATATCTTTATGAATAGAGATTTTGAGCTGTTGCTGGTAGATCCGCAATTGTTATCACAGGGTTATTTTTGCTCTTTAGTTTGAATATTATTTTGCTCTCTAGTATGAATATTTTTTTTTTTTTTGGGCCTCACTACTAGGCTGTGCTCAGGGCTTACTCCTGACTCAGGGATCATGTTTGATGGACTTAGTGTACTTTAGTGCATTTAGGTGTTGAATCTGTGTCAGCTGAATGGACAGCAAGTAACTTACCCACTGTACTATTTTTCCAGGCCAAGTTTGATAAACATTTTAAAACTTTATGATCTAAGTTCAGACACAGCTGCTACTTGCTCTCCTGTGCCCAGCTGTTCACAAGGAGCGCAGGAGAGAGAGTGGCGGGTTCTACCCCCTGGCCCGCCAGCCAGCAGAGCCTTGCAACAGGCCAGAAGACCCCGACTCCATGAGTGCCTCCATTTTCTACATCAGGACTTCTCTCGTCAGAACTCCACCCAGCGACCCGCCTGTCACAGTCCGGTTCATCATTAAATGCTGGACTTAGAGATGACTTCAAGAGTATGCTACCTGCACGGCAGAGCCTGGCAAGCTACCCGAGTTGTATTTAAATATGCCAGATACCAGTAACAATTATAGACCTCATTCCAGAATGGATTGTGGCTCCTTTATGTTCCTGGAGCGAAGCAGATGCCCTTGGGCTCTACTAGCATGAGACAGGACATATGGAGATGTTACTGGGGCCCGGCCGAGCAAAATCGATGAAAACGGAAGACAGTGAGTACAGTGATACAGTGATTATTATAGTTGAGATTACAAAAGTTTACAATAATGTTAACATTCTCACTTTTGGCATTCAAAGTTATAATGCTAAGACTAGACTACAAATCAATGCCCACGGTATCTCATCACTGTCCCTCTCTATTTCCTTCTTTCATTTCATTCTACTCCCTTTTCTTGAGGGTAGCAGGGTGAGGCACAAAAGCATAATCAGGACTTACCCCTAGCTCTGAGCTTAGGTCAGGAATCATTTCTGGTGCTTCTCAGGGACTAGTTGGATTTCTAAAAATTGACCCAGGTATATTGCCCTGTGTGCAAGGCGAGCACCTTATTTACTGTACTATTCTTAATTTCTGCTTAATTTTCATATTGGGAGAGAAACAAACTACTCATATGTAGTGACATATGAATGAGATAATCTGATATTTATTATTCTCTTCTGTCTTATTTTTGCTTAGTATGAAATCTCTATTTCTGTCCATTCCTAACAAAATGGCAACTATTTCCTTATAGCTGCCTAGTATACCGTTGCATATATTATATTTTCTGTATTCATTCATCTGTTGAGCATTTCGCTCTGTTTCCAAACTTAGCTATTATAAATAGAATGACAATGAGCATTGATATGCAAATACCTTTACAAATGAATGTTTTTGTGTTCTTGGGATAAAAATGCCATGTAGAAGAACTGATGGGCCATATGGTATTGTTATTTTCTTTTTTGAGAAATCACCACACTATTTTCATGGAAGTTGAATCAAATGAGTCTCACCAACAATAAATAAGGGTTCTATTCACCCTCCACCTTCTGGAAAGTTGTCTAATATTTTTGCTGTAGACATATCTCACTGGTGTGTGCCATTATTTCATTATTATTATGATTTCAATTTCCTGATTATAAGTGATAATGAACTTCCCACATCCCTGTTGGTCATTAATATTTATTTGAGAATTTGTCCATTCAGTTTCTCTAGGTATATTTTTCACAAATGATTTTTGTATATTTTATGTTTTTATATCATGAATATTAGCAATTAGTCAAATGATTGGTTGTCTATTTTAATTGTTTTTAATTTTTGTTATATTTGCAAAGGAAATTAAATAATTGATAACATCTTTTAGGTCCATACACTGAAAAAATATTGTCCTGTTTTTTTCCATCTATTTATGGATTTGGGGTAATATTGGGGTATTTGATTGATTTTGAACTGATTTTTTAGTGTACTGTAAGAGTGGAGTAGTTGCTAAACCCCTTTGCTTCCTTGTTTCTCCTCCATCCCCCTTTTCTTTTTTTTTTCCTCCCTGGCCCTCTCCTCTACTCTTTTTCTTTAATTG
>JAJIBD010034714.1:0-36796 GCA_021461705.1 Cryptotis parvus
CACACACACACACACACACACACACACACACACACACACACATTTGTTTCCTTCTTTGTCTTTTTTTCCTCCCTATACTCCATGGCCAGGGATCATCCAGGCAGCCCCTTGTCAAACATTGCATTCTGTCATCGTTATTCCATAGACCACATATAAGTGAGATGGTTGCAGCATTCTTTTTATGGAAACGGATCATCACAGGTCCTTTTTCTTCTGGCTTACTTTATTTAATGTAAACTCTTACAGTTCTTTCCACTAAAAAGACAAACTAAAAGAGTAAGAAGAATATGTTAAAAACAAGTTGTTTAAAGATTATTAAAATATACAAATGAACTTCAAGGGGGATCTTTGAAGCTTTGGACAGCATATCCAAAGCTTTATTGAAATCAAAAGTTTTTTGTTTCAATAAAAATAGTATCGCGAGGCCAGAGAGATAGAATGGTAGGTAAGGTGATTTTCTTGCAGGTGACTGACTTGGGCTCAATCTCTGGCACCACATGTGATTCTCTGAGCACTGTGAGAAGTGAGCCCCGAGCTCAGGGTAAGGATAGGACCTGAGAACAGCCAGGTATGCTTCCCCCTCCAAAAAATACTGTATAGCTAACAATAGCTCAAGTATTTAAGAGCTGACTTAAAAAAAGAATGTTTATGAAAGTTATTCAATCTATTCTAATTTTTTATTGAGAATAAGCACCATTCATACCTAAAATATTGTTTGTACAGAAATAATTATGAGTAGAAGCTTAAAATTAGCCACTCTCTTAATTCATTACTTAGAAACAAAACATGGAAAGTATAATAAATCAGTCTCAGTTTTTAATGTACTAGATGCAATTGAGAAAGAGATAGGGGGCCAGAGAGATAGCTCAGTGGTCTGAGTAGTTGCTTACACAAGAGGCCCAGATTTGATTCCTGGAACTACATGGTCCTCGGGCAGTGCTCAGGGCTTATTCCTGGCTCTGTGCTAAGGGATCACTCCTGGCTAGGCTCGGGGAACCATATGTGGTGCAGGATGGAACCTGGGTCAACTGTGTGCAAGGCAAGTATTGAATCTACCATATAATCAGTCCAGCCCCAAGCTTGCTATTATGTTTTCTCTGCTGTTTGATTGTTTAATTAATTCATCCATTTTTTTCAGATTATAAAATTGTATTGCTCTTGTCTCGTTTTCTTTGATTCTGTGATGTTAGGTCTTATAAAAAAAAGCAAAAATATTTTCTATATTTATGTTTTTTTTAAGAGGGAGGAAAATTAAATGCACATGTTCAGTTCAGCATTTGAACCTGGAAATTCGAAAGTATCTGCTCCTTCTGTAAACCCTAGCTCTTCTGGGAAGCATTCACTGACTCACTTGCCTTTAGCAATATTACTGCAGTCTTTACTGCATTCACAGATGTCTGCTGTGGTACACAACTAATTAGATCTGAGACCATTTGCTTGTGTCTCTCTTTCCCCCAAGAAAATATTAATCCTAAATTTTCAGAATTCAATTTGTTCAACAGTACCTATCACGACACATAGGGAAGCATTTAATGTTTGCCAAAAGGGTAGTGATGATGAGGCTTTAACAATTTTTTTTTAATGGGGCCAGAGAGATAGTACAGCATGTAAGGCACTTGTCTTGCTTGTGGCCAACCCTGGTTCAATCCCCAGCACCACATACGGTCTCTTGAGCACCAAACAAAAGCAAGTTGAGTGAGGTCCCCACACCAAACAAAAACAAACTGAAAAGTGATTCAGATCCATTTCCTACTAACTGAATAGGATTTGGGGGTCTGGGGTGGGGGGGAGCTTTGTGCTCGAGGCTCTCCCTCTTGTGTTCCAGATCGCTCCTGGCAGTCCTCGGGGCCCCATATGCAGCGGCTGCACGCAAGGCAAGAGTCTCAGCTCTATTCTCTCTCTCAACCTCAGACTCAACTGTTTTCACTCCTCTTTCTTGTTTTCTTCGTAAACTAAAACAGAAAACCTGTTAGCACTATGCCACAGAAAGCGGTTTATGTAGCAGATAAAGCAATTTTGAGCTACTGCCCTCTGGTGGCATTTTAAAAACTAAGTTCTTGCACAACTTGCGGGCGGTGATTAAAGGAATCATTTGTTCTTGCTTTCAAAACCACGATGGAATGCATCGCCCTAATTCTTTTAACTTTTCCAATTAAACACACATGACTTTTGTAATCAGAAAAAAGATCTATAATTTTTTAAAATAATTTGATGAGTTTCTCATACAATTTAAGGGCATTAGGAAGCTAAACAAAAAATATAGCAGCCAGACCTGAGCAATAATGCTGCAGGTAGGGAGCTAGCCCAGAGCATGGTGAAGCCGAGTTCAATCCTCGGCACCACATACGGTCCCCTGATCCCCGTCAGGAGAGATCCCTGAGTGCAGAGGCAGGAGGATGCCCTTAGCACCCACCAAATGTGGTCCCTAGACCAAAAAATTATGCTTTTTAAATATAGGCTATTTCTAATTATTATTCTTATTTCTCAATCTGACTTAGTTAAGTGAAATCATCTATAATTCAAAATAGTATATAAATCATCTGTAATTCAAAATAGTAAAGAGACATCTCAAATCAATAACAGATTTTTCTGTGTATGAAAATGCCAATTAAAACATTTCTCCTGCTCAGTGGCAAAAATTAATTTGAAGAATTTAATGTGCAGGCTTAGGTGTGCATTTAAGCAAAGATATACAAACATGTGAGACTCACAGACTCACAGACTCACAGACATGGGGCAGAGCTGCTACTGGCTCTCCCTGTGCCCAGCCGCTCACCACGGCGCCCAGGAGGGGATGGCGGGTTCCTAGCCCTGGCCCGCCACCCCATCAGAGCCTTGCAACAAGCCAGACGCCCCCCCCACTCCATGAGGACCTCCATTTTCCACATCCGGACTTCTCTCTCGTCAGAACTCCACCCAGCAGACCAGCCTATCACAGCCCTGCTGCGCAGCCGCATGGCGACTGCGCAGTTCATCAATAAATGCTGGACTTAGAGATGATTACAAGAGTATGCTACCTGCACGGCAGAGCCTGGCAAGCTTCCCGTGTTGTATTTGATATGCCAAATACCAGTAACAATTATAGACCTCATTCGGAATGGATTGAGGCTCTTTATGTGCCTGGAGCAAGCAGATGCCCTTGGGCTCTACTAGCATGAGACAGGACATATGGAGATGTTACTGGGGCCCGCTCGAGCAAATCGATGATGAACGGGAAGACATGATACAGTGATACAGTGATACAAACATGTGCAAAATAAACTTTCTCGGGTGATCTAGCTAATGGAAAAGTCTAATCTGAATTCATCCCACTCACTTTGGGTCTCTGGGTGTGCAGATTTGTGTGGTAGTGGGACAGGGGACTCTTGTTTGAAGTTCAGGGTAAGACAGGACATGGTTTGTATCAGGTTTCACAAATATTAGAAATGTTTGAAAATTAAGTAAAAAAATACTTAAAATACTAAAGCAATACTTAAAATAATAAAGTAAAACAAAAACAACCACTCCCATGTTTCGTATAGCTGGGGTATTTATTTTGTGTAATTTGGAAGAGAAATAGATATTATCGGATGGGAACCAGAGAGATGGAAGAGACAGGAAACAGTTTGCCATGTGCCTTTAGCCCGTGTGGCCTGTGATCTTCAGTTTCTGCCCAGTAGGAATCGGCCAAAAAGCCAGAGACTGCCTACGAATCTATTCTTACCCCCACCTCCCAAATTATCCTTCTTATTGCAGTTCAGCTTCTACTTTTTTATCATAGGACAGAGCAGTTGATCTGTTGATCCATAGTCGCTGGACTAGGAATAGCTTCATGGAGCCTGATGGAGACACTGCACTTCACAGAGAACAGGCTGATTGAGAAGGGACGCATTAGCTCACCCCTTTTACAGGGAAACAAAAATTCACTCAGCATCTCCCTGAAATGTTCATCCTTTCACTGGACAAACTGAAAAGCACCTCCTCAGCTGTACTTCCCCATTGTTCCGGCTCCTCCAGGGGGCAGTATTGCCCTCTTGGTACCGGCTCCCTGCGAGAGCTCCTTAGAGGTTGTCTATAGCGCAAGGGCGAGTGCTCTGTGTGCATGGATGTTTGTTTGCAGGACATTCCCCCCCACATGCTTCTGCAGTGAGCCTGTCGTCATGTGGTTACATTTCAATAGGTGGGAGAGAGAAACACAAATAATGCATGTGACTTTGGGCTGTGATCTTAAAGGGAAATATACACACTTTCAATTTCAGCTTCCTGCCGACCTACGACCTTAAAGCTTGTAAATGCTTAAAGCTTGTAAAATGGCAAGTTGTCTGGAATTTGGGGATAAATCAAACAGGCCGGAAATGAAGAAGCGAAAAGACGCAAGTCTCTGGGGCCTTCGACATCTCTACAGAACCCAGCATTAATTTCTGAGGGAAAGAAAGTTTGTCATTCAAGCTGCTGCTTTTTGAAGCTGCGTCTTCATACAGTCAAATCTTTGCTGTAAAACAGAGCATGCCAAATGGCAGGGCAGATGTCATAAAAGGGCAGAATCTAACAAGCTCCGGAAACATGCTAGAGCAGAGATGCTTCATACGTGATCTAATAATGAGAAATGGCTTAGGAAAGACACTGAAGTAGGAACCAGCAAAGAATAGTGAGTTACTGAAAGGAGCACGAGAGAGGAGAGAGAGAGAGAGAGAGAGCAGAGAGGTACTTCAGACGAGACCCTGAGAGAGAGAGAGAGAGAGAGAGAGAGAGAGAGAGAGAGAGAGAGAGAGAGAGCTCAAGCTCAAGTGGCACTGAGCCCTGGACCATCTTGATTAAAGACGATGAGAGCCCAAAAGTGACTCCTGTGATTCTGGCCTGATCAGCTGCATGGACGGCAGAACCATCTTCTCTGAGCAATGACACCACAGACCAGGGGTAGGTTTGGGTGAGAAAATCATGAGCTCACTGTTGGTTATGTTGAGCTTGAGGTGTTGGTGAGCAGTGATTGGTGAACGTGAATATACTCCTCAAATTAAGGTGACTGGTTTGGGTGGTTTTTTTTTTTTTTTCTTTTGGGTCATACCCGCGATGCTCAGGGTCCCCCCTGGCTCGCACCAGGAATTACCCTGGCGGCGCCGGGGACCAAGGGGAGCCGGGACGAACCCAGCGGCAAGCGGGCGGCACAAGGCAACCCGCGGCATCGCGTTGGGTGTTTTATCTGTTTGTTTGCTTTGGGGCCACACCTAGCTGTGCTCGGGGATTACTCCTGACTCTGCACTCAGGAATTGCTCTTAGCAGGCTTGGGAAACCATATGGGATGCCAGAGATCAACTCCAGGTTAGCCCCAGGAAAGCACGTGCCCCTACCCACTGTACTATCTCTGGCCCCAGAAATATGTTTTGGGGCCTCTTGTAATAGGGTGGATAATACAGTCAGAGGAATAGGTAAAATCAGAGAAAAGGAGATCTAAGATTCTGCACTGAATCCTTCCTGAAATGATTGAATATGCTGGGAAATGACCAGGGAGATGAGAAAGCATGGTAATAAGGAAGGAAGGAAGCCAGGCAAGTGTGTTGCCATGGGAACCAGAGCACAATAATGTTTCAGCCGATAAAGAACGGCCAGTGATATTGATGCTGTTGGAAGGTCACGTAGGCAGGAAGAGCCTGGACCAGAGTCCTCTGGGCTTAACCACGTGGAGATAACTGGTGACCTCAGTAGAGAAGTAAAGGTTGTGTCCTGGATCCAGCAAAGAGGCTAATACATGTGGCTGCTACTAGGATTCAAGTTAGGATCTTAATATGGCAGGGCAGGCACTTTTCGTCACTTAATGACTCAACTGTATAGGAGTGGAGACCGGGATGGGGAGAGTTGGAGCACACTCGACTCTCAGTTCTCAGGGACTGTTCCTGTGCTCAAGAGGGACGCCTGGTGGCGCTCAGGAGATCACACGCAGTGCTGGGGATGGAAATGACTCAAGTCCCTTAACCCCTGTACTAGCTATCACTCTCTGGCTCTGAATGATGAAATTTAAACATCACTAGATCACTAGACATCCGTTGTTCATCAATTTCCTTGAGCGGGTGCCAGTAACATTTCCATTTGACCCTATCATGTGCCAGTGTAGCCCAATGGCATCTGGTTGTTTCAGGAATATATTTACATGTTTTAATATATGTACATGTAGACATATGTTAAATATGTACATATATACATTATAATCACATATATACGTACATTATAAATGCATACGTGTACATACAAATACATGTAGGTTAAATATGTACATATATACATATATGTGTAGTGTATAGAAATGTGTGTATAAACACATATACATATACATATATATGCATATATGTTTTGGTGTCAGGGATCAAGCTCCAGGTTCCACAAAAGCTAAGCTGTTATAACACTGAGCTACATTTTACCAGAATCTCCTTAGGTTTTTGTTTTGTTTTTTTTTGGTTTTTGGGCCACACCTGTCAACACTCAGGGTTACTCCTGGCTGTTCACTCAGTGGCCCTCGGAGCCTCCCCCCAGGTGCTTGTGGCCGAGCGCCCTGGAGGGAGCAAAGAGCTGGGCAGGGCGGGAAACGTGTTTGTGGGAGCTGTGGTGCCGCGCCCTCCTCCCTGTTGGCTGGGTTATTCCTGAGGATGCTGGGATTGAACCCAGGTCCGCTGCATGCAAGGCAAATGCCCTACCCACTGTGCTATCTCTCTGGCCCTCTCCTCAGTTTTTTAAGGGTGTTTTTTGCTTTTGTTACTGAACAAGTCTGTTTTTCTCCTATGATGAAATTCCTGAAGCACATAAAATTAGTCTCCAAAACATCCCCAGGCTAAATAAAATAGAAGGAATACCCAAGAAAGGCATTCAATAGGCATATAAAAAAGTGTTCATCTTCACTCATTTTCAGGGAAAGCAAATCAAAACCGTGAGCTACCCTCTCACTCCAGTGCCAATGGCACTTATCAAAGAGTCTGGAAGCGGGGGTTCTGGGTCCTTGGGGGAGGAAGTGGGTACACTGGTGGTGGGGTCCGGTATTGGGATTATGTACAGGGAAAACAGTACTGTAAATTACAGAATCTTTAATAAAGAAGGTTTAAAATAGAGGAATATACAATGAATAGCAGGGGATGGCAGGCTGGATATAGCTAAAGGGTAAGTTAGAAGTTTGTAAAAAATCAGACTGAGGTTCCTTCCCAGGAGGAAGGGGGAAAGTAAAGATCTGAAAAAAAGGAAAAGGAAAAAATACACCTAGGGAAGGTATAAAGGGCAGAAGAATAATGCAGATCTGGAGAGACCTCACCAGCGGGTAAGGTACTTGCATGCAGCAAACCCAGGGTTGATCTTGTTTATCCCATGGTGCCCTGAGCCCTGCCAAGAGTAATCCCTGAGTACAGGGATAAGTCCTGAATACAGTTGTGGCCCCAAAATAAAGAATGTCAACATTCACGTTATCGCAAAAGTTGATTTATTTCTGAGCGTGTGGGTTCTTGGGAACGGTATTTTTTAATAAAGAACCCCGGTGCTGAGGAAGTTAAAGTTTAGAGCGCGAGAGACAGTACAGCAAGTAAGGCGTTGCAACGGCCAATCTGCGTCCGAATTCCATCACCCCATTGGGTCGCTGAACGCAGATCCAGGAGTAAGCTCTGAGCAAAGGCCAAAAACAAAAACAAAAGAAATAAAAAGAGAGAGAGAAATGGTCATTTCAGGAATTGGGTCCTAGGAATCTTTTTTCATTTCTGCACGGATAAATCTTGGCAGCACACAGCTTCATTAAACTCCTTCAGGAAAATGTAAACTGTTCCATGTTATTTGTTCCAGTTAAGATTCCTTTTCCTGGAGCCTCTCGCCCGGAAACCTGAAGGCGACCTTGTTGTTTAAGCCTCTACAGCCCTTCGAGGAGCAGATCCGTCCAATCCTATTGGCTCCCGCGCGCTCCTCCCCCCCCCTTTCCCCCCTCCCCCGCCCCCAAGTCTCCCGGAGCGCTCGCGTGCGGCGCGCGCTACCCATTGCGCCTGCGCGGCGTGTGGACGCCACACGCTCCCGGAAGTGGGCGGTGTCGGCTCGAGTTTGTGTGGCCGCCGCCGCGGGAACGCGAACCCGGTAATTTTTCAACGGAGAAGGGAAAGGCTTTGGGACTGGCTCTCGCGCGTGAGCGAAGTGTCGGGGCCCCCAGCTGCTGTCTTCTTACGCCACACCCAGCATGGAGGAGAAGCCGAGGCGCACAGCCGGGCGGCGGGGCCGCGGCCACCGCGCGGCTCGAGACGCCGCGGTCCGAGGGCGAGGAGGAGCCGCCGCATCGGAACCCTGAGGTGAGGAGTCCGCCCGCGGCCGGCCCTGGGGACCCCGCGCGCCCCCATCGCGCTGGGAGACCGCGCTCGCGGCCGCTGGCCCCCCGGCCCTCGGAGCCCCGTCCCCTGGGTGCTCGTGGCCGAGCGCCCTGGAGGGAGCAAAGAGCTGGGCAGGGCGGGAAACGTGTTTGTGGGAGCTGTGGTGCCGCGCCCCCCCCCTGTTGGCTGGGTTATTCCCGAGCACTCGCACCCGGTGCCCTGGGCGCGTCGGTCTCGGAGGCCCTCCCCGCGAGGGGCGAGTCCCTCAGGCTGGAGTTTCATGTCTGATGTTTTCCTTTATGGACTCAGACACGCCAGAGGCAGGTTAATTTTTAGGATGTCGCTGCTCTGATAAGTTACATAAGCAAAATTGCGTGGTTTTTTGTGTGTGTGTGTGTGTTTTGGTTGTTGGGGCGGGGGTAAGCACACCCGGTGGTGCTCAGGGATCACTCCTGGCCGTGCTCCCGGGCCCCTATGGGATAATGCAGGAGGTCGAACCCCGGTCGGCCGCGTGCAAGGCAAGCGCTCGACCTCACTGCGGCCCAGGAGCAAAAGTTTTTTTGTTTTCTTTGTTTTTCTCTTTTTGGGGTCACACCCGGCGATGCTCAGGGTTTACTCCTGACTCTGCACTCAGGAATTACTCCTGCCGGTGCTCGGGGGACCATATGGGATGCCGGGGATCGAACCCAGGCCGGCACAGGACAGCCGCGTGCAGGGCAAACGCCCTACCCGCTGGGCTATCGCTCCGGAGCAAAGTTGTTTTTAAGCAAGTGGAGGCTGGAGAGACCGTGGTGCACCCATCGAGGACCCCGGGATCCATCCCTGGCACCCCATGTGGTCCCCCTTGCGCATCTCCAGAGCAGTGAGCCGCAGGGGCCCCCAGCACCACTGGATGTGCCCCGCCCCTCCGAAAGTTGAATAAAATAAAAAGCAGGAACTAATTCATTCACTTTATTTGGCAACTGTAATTATTGAAGAGAGCTATTAATTGATTGCAGTTGTTCATTCTAAAACGGCCAATTTCTAATCGTGCCGGAACTGGATGATCTTGTTTTGGTTGGATTTGGGGCGCACCTTGAGGTGCTGGGCCTAGTGCCTACTCCACGTGTCCCCAGGTGCTGGATTTCAGGCTCGGAGCTGGGGTCTCCCTGCCTGCAGAGCATGGTCACAGCCTCGGAGGAGGATCTTTCAGCAGTAGTGGGGTTCCTCTCCAGGGTGGGTCCGGGTTCCTGCTCTTCTCACTCCCCTCATTTGGGCCTTTTCTATGGTGGATGGACCTTATGTGAGTGTCAGTCTTGGTTGCACGTGCCCTTTGCCCTGCTGCTCTGCTTTTTTTTTTTAAAAAATATTACAGAATTTTATTTTCCAAATTTAGTATGATAAATTTATATATAGCTGTAACATTACTGTTTGTTTCCCCACAGAAACATCTTAAACAAATAGCATTTATATCGATTGGGTGATCTGATTTTTACAGTGTTAGTATTTAAGATATATAACTTACAAAAGTAATATTTTGGTCAAGAACAAAACCCCACACATAAAACTTTACTATTGTGGACACTTAACATTGGTTACATGTTACACCAGATTTTGGATCTTCACAGATAAGCCATAAACAATAGAATCTACTTTTAATTTATCACTTGATCACTTGAATCCCGTTATTCATCGATTTGCTCGAGCGGGCTCCAGTAACATTTCCATTGGACCCTATCACGTGCCAATGTAGCCCAATGGCATCTGGTTGATTCAGGAATATGAAGAGCCTCAAACCGTTCCTTCAGGGTCTTTACAAGGAAGTCTGACCATCTTGTAGGTGGGCGGCCACGTGATCTTTTGACATCCCGTGGGATCCAGTCGGTAATGGCTCTAGTCCAGCGGTTGTCTCCAAATCGCATTACATGTCCAGCCCATCTGATTTTCGATGCCTTGGCAAACAAGACAGCATCCCTGATTCTGGAATAGCGACGGAGGTCAGAACTCCGGATTCCTTCTCTCACTTGAGTGAGACGTGATATTCCAAGCATAGCTCTTTTGATTCCTCTCTGGGGAGACCCGAATAGCATTCTCATCCTGCTTTCATAGGGTCCAGGTCTCTGAGGCGTATGTTAATGCAGGGAGAACTGTGGAGTCAAAGAGAGTCAAAGAGATGTGCCTGGAACGGAGGTTCTTTGTCCTTTTAGCTCTTTCTTCGATGCCTTTGAAGGCATTCCATGCAGCTCTCTTCCTCCTGTGCAGCTCAGGTTTTAGGTCGTTCATCATGTTGATTTCTCGACCTAGGTACACATAACTGCTGCATTCAGAGATGTTTATTCCATTGAGAGTGAATGGGGCCTCTGGAACTAGTTCATTTTTCATAAACATGGTTTTCTTTAGATTCAGCTGTAGACCTATCTTTCCACATTCTCCGGTCGAAGTCAGCCAGCATTTGTGCCGCTTGGCTAATGTTTGGTGTTATTAGAACAATGTCATCAGCAAAGCGGAGGTGGTGTAGTTTATATATACATAATTTATATGCATATATAAATATACATTTATATACGCTTACATATAATATATACTATATCATATTTAATATATATTTAATATCAATATTATATAGAGATATATTATATAAATACATACATATTTTATATATAATGTTCATTGCTCTATTGTCAGACCTTCCTTTAGAAATTCGATCCCTAATTTCCTGAACACTAGCAGATTCCACTTCCTGACTGCACAGTGGAGCAGGTAATTCAGAACTAGTCAGTAAGAACAATATATTCCCCTGGCACTGATTGGTTGAAGACCATAGTCACATGACCCAATCAGTGCTGCTCTGCTTTGATTCCTCGCAATGGTCTGATTCCTGGCAATGGTCTCAGGCTCCCAGATTCTAAGTCCTAGAAGACAGTACCGACAAAGCTGTCTTCCATGTCCTTCTAAAGAGTCACTCTAGCTAGGGGCGCTTGCCTGGCACACTGCTGGCCTGGGTTCAATCCCCAGTACCCGTATGGTCCCCAGGAGTGATCTCTGAGCAGGAGAGGCAGAACTAAGCCCTGAGCACTGCCCCAGGTATGGCGTTAAAACGAAAAACGCCAAACAAAACAAGCCAGCAGAGAATAAGCCTCTGGTATAAAAAACTTTCATTGTCACTTGCCATATGTAAAGATTCTCTTATTGGGGTAATATAAGACATGCAACCATTTGATTGGACACATGAAAATTGTGTAATGTCCAAACTATAAAGTTGGACATAATGTAGATATAATGATATGTATGATTATTTGTGTCATATACAATAGCATGTCTTGGGGCCGGAGCAATAGTCCAGCTGGTAGGACATTTGCCTTGCATGTGGCTGACCCGGGTTCAATCCCCAGCATCCCATATGGTCCCCCGAGCACTGCCAGGAGTAATTCCTGAGTGCAGAGCCAGGAGTAACCCCTGAGCATTGCGGGTGTGATCCAAAAAAGCAAAAAAAAATATGTCTTTATGTAGAAAATATAAGCAATGTATATAATTATTACATATGTATATCAGTATATAATACATATGATATAGTGGCCAGTACTGTATGTAATGTGATGATGGATATTAGGGAGGCTGTCATTGTCAATTTTCGTATTATATAGTAAACTTTTGTAAATTAGTGTAGGGTTTTAATATTTTCTTCTGTTTCTAAGTGGATTGACTTGAGCATCCATCTTTCAGTTGTCGTGTTTTTACCCCCTGGGTGCATGTGGTTTACCCCACATCCAGTGATGTTCAGGGGTTACTCCTGGCTCTGTTTTCTGGAGTCACTTTTGACAGTGCCCAGAAGATCATAGGTGGTGATCTAGGAGTTGAACTAGGACTTGCATGCAAGGCAGGTGCTCCACACACTATACTGTCTCGCCAGCCCCTGACAGCTGACTCTTGGTTGTGCCTTGAACGTGCCTAAAGGCAGCTGTAGTTGGACGTAGGAGACTTTATAGGTTCTTTTTGTTTTAACTTTTTTTGTTTCAGGGCCACTATATGTTTTTATGTTTTTCAGAGCACCACTGAGCGGTGCTCAGGGTTTACTCCTGGCTCTCCTCTCAGGGAATCACTCCTGACAGGGCTTGGGGACCATTTGGGGTGCCAGAGATCAAAACCAGGTTAGCAGCATTCCAGGCAAATGCCATACCCACTGTGCTCTGACCCGAGGTTTATAGATTTCTTTATAGAAATCATGCTAGCATATCGAGAATAGACCATGTGGCTGAGTTAAACATTACTTGTGGATAATTTTTATTCGTAAACATTTGTTAGGGCCAGAGCGATAGCCCATGGGTAGGGCATTTGCCTTACACACAGCCACCCGGGTTCAATCCCTGGCATCCCACATGATCCCCGAGCTCCGCCAGGGAATAATTCCTGAGCGAAGAGCCAGGAGTAACCCCCCCACCCCCAAAAAAAAGCAAAAAAAAATTTGTTAGTTTTTGTATAATTATAATTTTGTAGCTTGTGAAGAATTTCTGTGGCTGCAGTTTTTAATACGTGAATCAGAGAGAGAAGATAGTCAAAGAGAACATCTGATTAAATTAACCCAAGATAGTGGTTTTCATAATAAATATTATTCTTTGTGCCTAAATTTTTAATATGAATAAACTGGAGTTTAAAAATTTATTGTAAGCTTAAAGACAAAGGTTAGGTTAACCTGATTACAATATAGTAATAGGGGTCAGAAATAGAAGCTAACACAGCCCGTGTGTGGCACTTGTGTTGCATGCAGCTGACCCCTGTTCTATCCCAGGCACCCCATATGGTCTGCTCCCCAAGCCTTGCTACATGTGGTCCCTCAGTGCAGCCAGGAGTAAGCCCTGAGCATTACTGGGTGTGGCCCAAAACCTAACCAAGTGTCTTACATTTAACATTTTGCGGAAGTCAATTATTTTCTTATTCAAGATCAGCGTACAGTGAAAATTTTTTTTTTCTCTTTGGGTCACATCTGGCGATGCTCAGGTGTTACTCCTGGCTCTTTGCTCAAGAATCCTGGCAGTGCTCAGGGGACCATATGGGATGCCGGGGATTGAACCCGGTCGGCTGCGTGCAAGGCAAACTCCCTACCCACTGTCCTATCGCTCCGACCCCAATTTTTTAAACCTTTGTCACAAAGGAACTTCAGTGTTGTTATTTCTCTATTTATGGATAGTTCAAACATAGGACTTTCACTTTCTTTCACAAAGAAGTTTGGAATAAGTAATTGTTTTGTGTTTTGGGCCACATCCTGTGTATCTCAGGGGTTACTCAGGAATTACTTGGTGCTAGGAGAGTGTATAGGATATACTCCAGTCCTAGGAAGAACTAATTCTTGCCCAGTATTTAGGGTTGCATCTCCAGTAAATGTCTCTTGGGGTTGGAGCAATAGTCCAGCAGGGAGGGTGTTTGCCTTGCACATGGCGACCCAGGTTCGATTCCGGCATCCCTTATGTTCCCCTGAGTACTTCCAGGGAGTAATTCCTGAGCGAAGAGCCAGGGGTATCCCCTGAGCATTGCTAGATGTGACACCCCAAAAATAAACCCCAAAAATAAAAATAAATATGTCTTGCTTTGAGTTGAGCTCTTAAAATGGGAGGGGGCCCTGAAGTATCAGGTTTAGTTAAAAGTCAGGGACTCTCGGCCTGTTTATGGTTTTCCCTTCTTAGTTCACTTGGGGATAGAGAGGTAGAATATGACTAAGATGACTGATATTTAGTATAAATTGTTTTTCAAATTCTGGTACATACCTAAGATTTGTAACATTGCATGTGGAAAATAAATTATAAATGAACCTTTAGAGCTTTACATAATAGAAATTTGGTACTACCTTTATATGGTGATCAGATTTGCATCTTTTAACTTGATTTTGATTTAGGAAAAAATTTATAGTAACTAGAAATTCTGGGACAGGTTATCATGTCACTTTCACAAATTAGTTTTGAAACTGAAGGCATTTCCTTTTCCTTGCTTCTGAGGATATTTTGAACTTGATTTCTTTTCCCTTTTTTTGTAGTTTTCTTTTTGTTTTGGGTTCTTACTTGGTTGTGCTGGGGGAGGATAGGGCTACTCCCTGCTCTGTGCTTAGGGGTCATGCTCTGTAGTGCTCAGGGCATATCACTGTGCCAGAGATCCAGCCTTGACCTGGATCTCTGACTTGACTGTGCCAGTGCTCCAACCCTGTGAGCTATCTCTCTGCTCTGTCACCCTACCTCCCCCCTTTTTTTTTTCATTTTTTGATTTTTGCAACACCCGGCAATGTTCAGGGGTTACTCCTGGCTCTTTGCTCAGGAATTACTCCTGGCAGTGCTCAGGGAACCATATGGGATGCCAGAGATTGAACCTGGATCGACTGTGTGCAAGGCAAATGCCCTACCCGCTGTGCTATCGCTTCAGCCCCCAATTTTGATTTTTATTCAGTAAGTTTCTATATTAGTTCCTGAAATCGGGCTTAAAATTCAGGAATTCATTGATTTATACATGCATAATATTGTGAAAGTTAATTGAAAATTTGGTTCTTTGGTAATTTTAGAATGTTGTTTGTGAAAAGGTCTTTTCACAAAGTACATGATGATAATAAAATTGCTATTTATTTATTATCTATTTATCTATAATTATTTATTTTATAAGTATTTTATTATACCACCGTGAGATATACATTTACAAAGATGTTCATATTTGGGTTTTGGTCATATGTCAGGGAAAGCTGCGGGGTCCCGACAGTGCGGGAAGCGAGTTCCCTTTTACCTCCAAGCTGGTGGGGAATGGATGAAGACTCAGGAATCCAATGCAGTTTTAAAAGGCTTTACTTATCACAGGTTCAGGCATACAAATCAACAGTAGAAAAAACCCTATGCTTAGTATTCCCGGCTAAAACCCAGCCACGTGTAGGCCAAGATGGTGGCCACCATGTGTTAAGGCCCTGTAAAGAGGAGACAAAGACAAGACTACCAAGAAGGGTGCGAGTTCACAAAGAGAGAGCGAGAGAGGAAGCAGGCTGGTTTTATACCCCTGCAACCTAGACTCCCACTATTATGGAAAGCAGGAAGGGTCAAATGCCCTTAGGTAATTTCTCCCAGCACCTCACCTAGGCCCTATTATATGCTAATGTTTTGAGCCAAGATCTGCCTGGAAATGCCTTTATAGGGTGGAGAAGGGGGTTTCTGAGATGGCATGTCTCTGTACCAAAGACTAATACTAATGCCAAATATATTTCTCCAAGCTTTCACAAGAGTCTCCGTCTACTTCACGGTAGTTTTGTATTTTAGTTGCCTTTGAGTTATCAGGGAGCCATGCTTGTTTGCTTGCTTGGAGGCAAACAGCATTTCTCTCTGATCTAATTACTTAGAGATCCAACGTGGCCAGGCAGATATGCTGGTAAGATCTAGCTAGTTCCACGATGATTGTGGTAGCATGAGAGAATATTTATACCAGCCAGTACAGAATACATGGTCAGATAAACTGACACATTTAGACTACCCCCTATCTACGAAGTGACCTGCAGGAGGCAATCCAGGGCAGATGCAGAGGCTCTTAGAGGAGTCCTGCAACAGTCATACAGTGTTCCAGCACCCATCCCTCCACCAGTGCCCATCTCCCACCACCAATGTCCCCGGTTCCCTCCTTCCTTCCCCAGCCTGCCTCCATGGCAGGTTCTTTATTTTTTCCCCTTTATCTCTTTTCCTTCCCTTCCAGATTAAATTGCCATTTATTAATAACCATAGTGGGCATAGTATTAGTAGCCTTGCTATGCCTAATTTTATTTAATCCTTATAATCTTGCTCAAATACTGTTTACCATTGCCAAATGCTATTTGACATTATTATACTTTATAGATAAGGGGAAACTAAAGATCAGAGGCTAATAAGTAACTCCCCAGGTCATGAAGCTAGTAAATGGGTCGACTGGGCTGTGTACTGATGTGGCTCTGATTCCTGCTACCAGCTCAATTTTTACATAGCTTCCTTGCCTTTAAAAAAATGTTAATAGCTGGAAAAGATCTGTCTGGGTACCAGCCAGGTGCTGAAAGGAGCGGTTGGGAGGGCGAGGAGAGAAGGTGTGATGTCGTAGAAGCAGACTGAGTGCCAGAGTGAAGCTGGGGACATTGGTTGCGGGAATGGTACACTGGTGAAGGGATGGGTGTTGGAATATGATATGACTGAAACAGTAACAAATTTGTTAGTGCACGTGGCACAATTTAGAGGTCTAAGGAATTTTTAGGCTGCTTTATTATAATTATTGTCTTTTCTCTAAATTTTTTTAGAAAAAGCAAAAATGTAGATATGATGGCCAAGAAACAAAAGGATCTAAATTCATTACCTCCAGTGCAAATGATTTCAGTGACCCAGTTTATAAGGAGATCGCTATTACAAATGGCTGCATTAACAGAATGAGTAAGGGAAGAACTCAGAGCTAAACTTTCCGAGTTCAAGCTTGGAAACCAGGTAAATAAAAATCACCTTTTCAACTTGAGTGTGCATGCCCGTTCTCAAAGCTCTTGAAAATACTGAAAATTGAAAATCACTTGTGGGGGCCAGGAGGTATAGCCCAGTGGGTAGAGTGTTTGCCTTGCACGCAGCCGGCCCGTGCTGGCCTGAGTTCGATCCCCAGCATCCCATATGGTCCCCGAGCACTGCCAAGAGTAATTCCTGAGTGCAGAGCCAGGAGAAACCCCTGAGCATTGCCGGGTGTGACCCAAAAAAAAGAAGAAAAAAAAAGAAAAAGAAAATCACTTGTAATCCTATTATAAAGTGATAATAACAGTTTGGACAAAAGCTATAATTTACATTCTTAGAAGTCTGTTTGTAACGCTTGATTATTTATTTCTTTTATTTTGTTTATGTTGTGGGTCCACAGCTGGCTATGCTCAGAGGCTGCTCCTGGCAGTACTCCGGGGCCCATGAGGTGCCGGGAATCAGATTGATCCCGATGAGCTGGGTACAGAGGATGTGCTCTGGCCTGTTGAATTTGCTCTCCAGCCTTCTTTTAGCTCATAGAGCAGGATAACTGAGTCACAGGCTAAGACTGTTTTTAAAATCTACCAGCAATGTGTAGGAATATGTACCATACCATGTCGAGGGTTTCAGATCCTTTCTCGTTGTTTGGTGATACTTACAGTTTGTTTTATTAACAAAATTGACCAAAGAGATGAAAGTACAGCAGGTAGTTTTGCAGGCGGCCAACCCAGATTTGATCCCCATTACCCACTATGGTCTCCCGAGCACTGTCAGGAGTGATCCCTGGGCTTAGAGCCAGGAGTAAGCCCCTGAGCACAGACATATGTGGCTTCAGAACAAAAAGCAAAACAACAATGAAAAATAGACTCTTCATTATAAATTTTTCTGTTTAAAAATATAAATGAAGAAAATAATAGTATACATTTCCTCTGGGGCAATCTCAGGAGGGGCATTTTTGCCAAGTTGCTGCCCTGTCTGAGTCCTGGCAAACACATTCACACCCTGACAGCGGCCACCATTCCTCCGGCCAGACTCCACACCTCATGGCTGAGCTCACAGTTAGCTCCATAGAGACGTCAACCTGCGAAAACTTGAGGTACATGAGGGGTTTTTGGCTGAAGTCTTCAGGTCTTCTCGCATTCGATGAGTGGGAACCCCCTTCCCCTAATTCCTGCCACTCTGGCGCCACACTCACATCCCACTGCTCATCTGCTGGCCTTTTTAAAAGTGTGAGTTCCAGAGACTCCTAAATAAATCTCGAAAGATCAACTAGACAGGAATTTCTTGGATATCTGGTCCTGGCTGGGACCTCTGGGGTGTTTTCAGGAGTGGGTGCAGGCCATTTCCTGCCCTACCAAAGACCCTCAAGCCACACTCACACCCGGCAGTTGTCTCCATGCCTGTGGCAGGACTCCTTAGTTGAATATTTTGGATTTTCTGAAGTGGCATTTCCAAACTCTACTCCACTAGGAGTACACCAGATTAGATAGTCAACTAATCTTGACTAAAATAATCATTAACACATTAGACTTAGTTGCAGGAACAGTTTTGTAAAACTGTTCCCCCAGGCAAGGACTTAATATCCCCAGGGTGAGATACAACAATTTTTACAAATTTTCTTTCACTGAAATATTTCTTGATCATTCCATTGGCCATTTAGTGGTAACAAGCAATGTAAAATAAACGATTATGGGCCTCGTATGGGGACAGGCTTGAAGGATGGTCGGGAAAATGGAGACAGTGGTGGAAGGAAGGTGACAGTGATGGTAGAATTGGTGAATGCCTGTAACAAGTTATCAGTAAAAACTTTGTAAACCACGGTGTTTAAATTAAGTGGGAAAATAATAAAATTCAGTGATCATGAGTAAGCATTTTTTAAAATTAGCTTTTGAGTGGAATAATAGTGCAGCTTAGCCAGCCCTGTCTTTGTGTATATGTATATAGTTATTCATTGAGATGTATACGTGACATTTCGAACAACAAAACCACTTTAGTTTTATTTGAATCATGGAGCACTAACCTTTGGAACCAAGATAGACAGTCAACTTCCAGACATCATGAAGATTGTATATAATGGAAATTGTTAATGATTCTGGGTACTCCTGAATTGTACCCCTGAGTCCTGAATATTACTATTTTTTAAAAGAATATGTGATATTTTTTCTTTCTATATTGCGTATGTTATAATGCATGAGAATAATTTTACCTAATTTTTTTGCTGTCATGCTATATTAAGCTTGCTTAACCTGTTGCAGATCTTTCTGAAAAGGTTTTTGCTCTTAGGTGTGAAAGAGTTGTATGTTTATCTGTTTATCAAAAAAAAAAACAGAACTTCAAATATAGCAGATTCTTATATGCTACACTAGATAACAGATATGATCTCCATTGGAAAACTCCGTGTTTTGAGAAGCACACAGACAATCACAGTATCACATCTCAACCAATGCTGTGTAAGAGGTTACGCCAAGCAGAGTCTGAGACTACCGAGCAGCCTGTTTCTGGAACAGAGGGGTAAATTGATGAGCCAAGTGGGAGGGGGAGATAGTTTATGTTGTCTCGATTTGCTTGAGCGGGCACCAGTAATGCCCCCATTTGTTGGGAATGAGGCCCATTATTGTTACTGTTTTTGGCATATCAAATAACACCACCAGTAGCTTGCCAGGCTCTGCTGTGGCTCTGGGTTCATTCCAGTCTTTTTCTATGTCAGATTATCAACCATCCAGGACCCCCAGGGCAGAGTCTTGAGGGTATAGATAAGCCTGTCTCCTGTCTGCCACCTGCCGATGCAGCTGGGCACCACAGCCACACCTGCAACACCTCGAGGGGCAGGATATAGTTTAGGTTAAAAAAGAAAAAAAAAAAGCGGAACTTTACATTTTTGTTTGCATGTTTCCTGCTACATTATCTTATTTGCTACTCAGCTACTGTACAACCAGTGTTACAGAACATGAAAATGTGCCAGGATTAGGCAATGCCTTCTAGTGTGTTTTATCTGCAGTATGTCCTACCATGGGGAGTAGGAACATTTACAGATAATACTGAGGTGATAGTAGCCAGATATGAGGGAATTTCGTTAATCTGCTTTTACCTTGTAACAGAAGGGGAGTTGCTGAAGGTTTGCTTTTGCTTTTCAGTAAGAAAGTGTCATTAGTGCTTAGTTTTTAAACAAAGTAAAGAAGTAGAAGGGCTGTGAGAGTGGAGAAGTTTGCTGTAGTCCAAGAGACTAACAGTGATACTAGCAAGAATTAAGCATGACTAGATTTTTGAATACTGAGTTGAAATTGACAAAACTAGTGAAGGTTAGGATATGGAGGGGCAAGGGAGATTTTAAAGACTGACAAGTTTCTTACTGAAGCTCTCAACTCTTACAGATAGAAGTTGACAAACATGTTCTCTCTCAAACCTTATACTGTTTGTGCTGTATTATAAAACCTGCCTCTTATTTAAGGGCCTGCTGACTTTTGTTCTTCTGAATGTGGTTTATTCTTGGATAGGATATCTTCTAAATGAGTCTTCCTAGTTAAGTAGATAGCAAACATTAAATTTTAAATGTTAGGCTTAGAATGCCTTCATATGTATTTATATCTTAGGATTTTCTAACCTGAGTTAGACAGTCAGTTCACGAACTTTCATTGTTGCTTAACATCAGTTAACAAGTTTAAGAAGATTGGAACGCTGCTGTTTTTCCAGTGGAATAAGTCAATATTAATTATAGTTTTCATATTATGTATGCTATCTCATATAAGGTGGTATGACTGTGTGATCGCACGGCAGAGCCTGGCAAGCTACCCGTGTTGTATTTGATATGCCAAATACCAGTAACCATTATAGACCTTATTCCCATGACCTGATGGAATGGTTTGAGGCTCTTTATGTTCCTGGAGAGAGCAGATGCCCTTGGGCTACACTATCATGTGACAGGACCTATGGAGATGTTACTGGTGCCCACTCGAGCAAATCATTTAACACCGGGAAGACAAGTGATACAAGTAATGACTGTGTGAAGAGTGGGGAACCTTTTTTTCTGCCAAGGGCCTTTGGGTTGTTCATAAGATCATTCACGGCCATACATACAGTTCAGACAGGTTGTGAACAGCTGAAGAGAAACCCACGATTGTCTCTTCATGTTCCAGGGCCAGACCACATGATTTTGTGGATCTTGTGTGGCTTGCAGGCTGGATGTTCCCCTACCTGTGATGTATGCTGACAAGGCTTATAGTTTTAAGTACAAAATATATTGAAGAATGTGTTCTTCTTAGGTATCTACACAAATGAACATTTATTTGCAAAGGGAAATACTGGTGACTTACCAAATTAGCTCTTTGCTAACTGAGAGTTCTCACTTTCTTTGACCCTAATTTAGCTACCTTTCCGAAAATCATGCCCTGACTGTTAACGGTTCTGCCCAGTGTCATCAGGTAAGAATTCAGATTCTTAACTGAAGAATGCACCAAAGGTTAATTTCATTCTTATTTTTTCTTAGAGGAGTGAAAGATGTCCTGAAGAAGAGACTGAAAAACTATTACAAGAAGCAGAAGCTGATGTTAAAGGAGGGCAGTTGTGCAGACAGTTATTATGACTACATTTGTATTATTGACTTTGAAGCCACTTGTGAAGAAGGCAACCCACCTGAATTCATACATGAAATCATTGAGTTTCCTGTCGTTTTACTGAATACCCATACCTTAGAGATCGTAAGTTCCACTTCCTAATTGGACAGCATATTTTCTGAGGTTCACTGCTAGGCTAGAGGAGCTTGTTTGCTGTTTAAAGTAGGATCAGACTTTCTGGGTGTTTTGCTCTTGCTGTGCACCTCTTTGAGCTTCACTGAAAGAATGAAAACTAGAGTAAAATAGTTTCAGAGTTGACGACTCTCCATTTCCAGGAACTGGATTGAGTTGTGTCCCCACCCACCCCCCCCAACCTTTATTTTGAACATACATAATTTCCTGGGGGTTAAAAAAAAAACTCTCTACTTTGCTTTAGTCCCAGAGATTCTGGCTTAAGTTGCAGGACATGGGAGGCAAAGGGGTTGGGCTTGATGACTGCAGGTTGGAGAATCATTGCTGAAGATTAGTATGTAATCTGACAACATTGTTTACATACTCACCTTCAACTTAGAATTGGCTATTGTTCTAATAAAAAGTTTATGGTGGGAATGACTCTCATATCCTTGGCTGCTAAGCATACACACACACACACATACACACAAGTTTTGGCTACTGTTGTCAGTGATTTATTAGTTCAGGAAGTCAGCATGGTTTGCCTTACAAATATCTGAGGAAGAATGTAGCATATCACTTCTGTCTATCCCAGAGTTAATTTTTATTTATTTACTTTGATTTTTTTTTTTTTTTTATACCACCATGAGACATATGATTACAAAGAAGTTCATGTTTGAGTTTCGGTCTCAGAGTGTTCAGCACCCATCCCTCCACCAGTGCCCATTTCCTACCACCATGTCCCTAATTCCCTTGCCCCTCCCTAGCCTGCCTCTATGGCAGGTTCTTTATCTCTTTTCTCTCTTTCCCAGAGTTAATTTTGTGCTATCTCTTATTGCCCCTCTCTTGCTAGGAATAAGTATAAAAGACTTCATGTATTAAAAATTAAAATTGGTAGGGTTTTTTTTTTTTTTTTTTTTTGGTGAACTTGTTCAGAGCCTCTTTTAGTTATATTACTAACCTGCCAATTTAATTTCCCTGCACAGAGCAGACGAGAGGGGGGAAAAACCCTCTAGTGAGCCTGGTAAGATGCTTTACTCAGGTCACCTAGTTGGGAAAGGAAAGTAATTAAGATAGCACGAAAGCTGCCTGAAGAGGGTAAAGGCGGTTACTGAAATACATTAGTGACCTTGTGGTCACAGCATATCATTTAGTCAGGTTTTCCCTACTCAGTTTGATGGGATCTTTGCCATTACTTCAAAGACGTTACTGCTATTTAGAAAGCTTATTTTGTTGAAATAGAACATATGTGAATTGGCTTTTCAGTTCTAAAATATTGCAGACAATATTAGCAACATTCTGCTTGTCTGGGAAATGTTTACTTCAGTTGCACTTTGGAAGATTTAAGCAAGTGCTTTTAGACACTTAAGCTTAAAAAAATCTTTTTAATTATGGAATTGAATTTTTAATCAAAAATTATAGTGCTCTGGGTTCTGGAGAATTATCCTTAAAATGGTAAAACTTGAAACATCAGTGTCATCTGTCCCTGTAAAATGCAACCTCAGGTGGCTGTTGGGTCGTGTATCATGAGTTCTGCAACTGAAGTCAAAGAAAGTCTTTAACCTGCTGTCCCTTCCTTTGTAGGAAGATATGTTCCAACAATACGTGAGGCCAGAGATGAACACACAGCTTTCAGATTTCTGCATCAATCTAACTGGAATTACTCAGGTTATAATTATGTGTTCCTTATTCTAGAATGGGAAAGAGTTGAAATTAGGGATTCTTTTTATACTTAAAAATTGGAGCAATAGCATAGCAGGTAGGGCATTTACCTTGCATGCAGCTGACCCGGTCTGATCCCCAGCATCCCATATTGTCCCCTGAGCACCACCAGAAGTAATTCCTGAGCAAAGAGCCAGGGAGTAATGCCTAAGCATTGCTGGTATGACCCAAAAAAGAAAAACAAAAATTTCTTTTGTTAACAGTTTTGCATGGTTAAATATATTATGTGTTATGACTTTGGAAAAACGAATTTACAAACAGATGAGTTATAGCAAAGCAAGCCAGTGGTTATCTGGGGATGAGATGAGAGGTATTACCAAGGGGCACAAGGCCACTTGGGGTTTGGGCATCATTCTTTGCATCTTGATTCTGGAGACGGTTTTATAGGTACATGCAGATGTAAAATTTAGTTTATTTTTAAACATGTACCATTTACTGTTCATAAATTATATTACAATAAAAGTTATTTTCCAAAGCAAAACAGATATGAAAACAAACTTTAGTTCCAAAATTTAGCTGGAGAGATAGTACTGGGGGTAGGGCACTTGCCTTACAGCACTTCATGTCCCGGCACCCCATTTTGTTCCCAAAGCCCTGCTAGGTGATCCCTGAGCTGCTTTGGCTATGGCCCCCAAACCAAAAAATGAAGTATTTTTTTAATTTTAATTATTTTGGGTTTTGTTTGTGTGTGTGTCGGGTGGGGCTTCTGTTTGTTACTGGTCAGCTGTTCAGTGAGAGGCTTTGAGAGAATGGGGTTGCTCAGCCCTGTGTTCAGGATTACCTGGGCCACCCGGCAACACTTACTCCAGTGCTATAGCTGGGGATTCATGGAGGACCTTCTGGTGTCCAGGATTGAACTTAAGCAGGGTGAGTCCATGCAAGGCAAGTGCCTTAACCCCTCTGTACTCTCTCCATCCTAGGGAGATACTTGATAACTTTTGAACTGAGAGGAAATTTTCCTTTCCATGTGCGGAGAGAGTCAACCTCTAGGTTGAGGTCTTAAAACAGGAGACCCTCGGGAATGATATTAAGTATTAATTTTGGAAGTATAAACTTTACTTAAAAGCTGCCTTTAGGGGTTGGAGTGATAGCCCAGCGGGTAGGGCGTTTGTTTTACCTGCGGCCTCATGCCGGCCTGGGTTTGATCCCCGGCATCCCATATGGTCCCCCGAGCACTGCCAGGAGTGATTCCTGAGTGCAGAGCCAGGAGAAACCCCTGAGCATTGCCGGGTGTGACCCAAAAAAGCAAAAAAAAAAAAAAAAAAAAAAAGCTGCCTTTAGTACTTGGTAATAAGCAGTTTTTAATTACATCACTTATATCACTTGTCTTCCCATTGTTCATCAATTTGCTTCGACCGGCGCCAGTAACGCCTCCATTCATTGGGAATGGGGGGCCATTATTGTTACTGGTTTTGGCATATCAAATACACCACGGGTAGCTTGCCAGGCTCTGCTGTGGCTCTGGGTTCATCCAGGGCCCAGTCTCTTTTCTGTGTCAGACCATGAACTATCCAGGGCCCAGGGACAGAGCCCTGGGTGTAGACAAGCCTGTCTCCCTGTCTGCCACCTTTCAATGCAGCCGGGCACCACAGCCACACCTGCAACACCTCGAGGGACAGGAGTCAATATATATGTATATGTATATATGACATTAGTAGCTTTTAATTACATTAAAAATAAAATATTAGTTTAGCCAAGGAAATCAAGAAGAGTTTAGAAGATATTTAGACTTTCTGTTCCTTTCCATTTAACATATACTTTAATTTTTTGGTCATACAATATTTAATGGCTCTTAATTTTATAAATTTTGTTTGATATTCTCAGGATCAGGTGGACAGGGCTGATACTTTCCCTCAAGTACTAAAAAAGTTATTGACTGGATGAAATTGAAGGAGTTAGGAACAAAGTATAAATATTGCATCTTAACAGATGGGTGAGTATTTTGGAATTTTTTAAATCTATTCTTAAATATTAAAGATGTGCTTAGAATAAAGAAAAATGTTATATGCTAATGATTCTAAAGTGATGATTTTTTTTAGAGATCTATTATTGATCTTAAACACAAATGAGTAATGTTTTGCTAAATGACTTAGGAGTTTGGGCCATAGTACAGGACATGTACTTTTGTGAAAATCTCACATTCTGAGACAGATTATTCAAAATCTTTGTTACCAGAGCACTAACAAAAATAGGTGATAGAGAAATAGTTTGGACAGCCAAGACAAGCAGCTTGAGGTAGCTGGTAATTGCTTCCAGGGATATTACAGATGCACAGGAACAAAAGGATTTGGGGCATAGACACTTGTTTGTAATTTTCTTAAAAGCACTCCTTTTGCCAGTGCAACAGATGAGAGGTTTTCGCCGCTTGAAGGTTGTAACTTTTACTACTATTCTGACTTTTTTTTTTTTTTTTTTTTTTTTTTTTTTGGGTCACACCCGCAATGCTCAGGGGGTTTCTCCTGGCTCTGCACTCAGGAATTACTCCTGGCGGTGCTCGGGCTTGCAAGGCAAACGCCTTACCCGCTAGACTATTGCTCCGGCCCCAACTTTTTGCCTCAGAAAAGCCATGTGTGAACTAATACAATTACAACCTTCTATGTATTATTTTCTTACTTAACCACATAATTTAGTGTTGTAGAAACAAGCTTTTACTAGAAAAAATTGTATCCTGACCACTTGATATCAACTACTTTTGTCTCTTTCAAGATTCATTGTTTATAAGTTGTATTATATTTAAAGAACTTCCTCAAATAACTTATAAATATGAGAAACTTTATATTAAAGTAGGTTTAACAGATTATCTTAAGCAGATTGAACAAATTACAAGACAGCAGAAGTCTGCCCAGGTGTCTGAATCGCGAGAATGATCAAAATAGATGGGTGTAATTAGTCCAGTGGTTTTAATAACACTAATTTCCATTGGGAAAAGAAAATTAATATGCTCAACTTCTTTGTTGTTTAGAGTTTAGTTTTGACTAAGTGTCTCTGAGGAAGAGAAGTTAATTTTCTAAGCTTAGTGTTACACATATCTCCGAGAATGTATGTAAATGAAAAGCCTAAACTAACTTAAAGACTAGCTTAACATTTATCCTTTTCTATTTTTTCTGTTTTTGATTCATAAGTTCATGGGATATGAGTAAGTTTCTGAATATTCAGTGCCAGCTAAGCAGGCTCAAATACCCATCTTTCGCTAAAAAGTGGATCAATATTCGGAAGTCATATGGAAACTTTTATAAGGTAAAATTTTTGTATTTTTATTATGCCATTGTTGATAAATTTATTGTATTAAGTTGTGATTTGACTTTTTACAGAGAAAGGTCATGTAATTTAGTTGTTTTCTTATTCCAAATTAGTTAATAGTTATATATGCTTCGAGAAAATTTCCTCACTTGTTATAAGATATTGAAATAGATTTTATATGCCTAATCGTATTTGATATGCCAAATACCAGTAGCAATTATATACCTCATTCCCATGACCTGATTGAATGGTTTGAGGCTCCTTATGTACCTGGAGCAAGCAGATGCCCTTGGGCTCTACTAGCATGAGACAGGACATATGGAGATGTTACTGGTGCCCACTCAAGCAAATCGATGAATGGGGAAGACAGTGATACAGTGAATATTTAGTAGCAGGTTTGAAACTGTAGGGGCTAATCAATACATAGATTGTGGAATAAATGTTCTCTAAAAATTTCATTTTATTAGTTAATACGTAATGTATTATACATTTTTAAAATAATACTACTGGTTGGAGAGATTGGACTCAGGAATTACTCCCGGCAGTGCTTGGAGGACCACCTGGGATGCTGGAGACTGAACTCCCTTTGGCAGCATGCAAGGCAAATAACCTCCACGCTGTACTCTTGTCCTAGGTATACTCGTTTTAGACTTGGAATAAGTCCTGAGCACAGCTAGCCTTCCTTCCTTCCTTCCTTCCTTCCTTCTTTCCTTCCTTCCTTCCTTCCTCCCTCCCTCCCTCCCCCTCCCTCCCTCCCTCCCTCCCCTCCCTCCCTCCCTCCCTCCCTCCCTCCCTCCCTCTCTCTCCCTCCCTTCCTTCCTCTCTCCCTCCCTTCCTCTCTCCCTCTAGCTTCACATAGGGCCAGAGCCAAAGTACTTTGGGTAATGGGTAATGTGTATGTCTTGTACATGGCTGACCCAGGTTCAGTTCCTGTCACCACATATGGTTCTCTGATCTGATCAGTAGTGATCCTTGAGCACAAAGCCAGGAATAAGCCCTGAGCATTGCTGGATGTGACCCAAAAAAACCAAAACAAAATTAAATAAAATGAAACCTTCACATAATGGTCAACCCAAAATGTGCCCAAAATTTAGCATGAAATCTGATTGTGCAGTGAAATACGATATAGTCTGAACATTAATCCTTGTTTTCAAATACATGGTTTACAGATATTTTCTCCTAACTGATAAGTGTCCTTTGGTACAGAAGGTTTTTTTTTTTTTTTTTTTTTTGCTTTTTGGGTCACACCCGGCAATGCTCAGGGGTTACTCCTGGCTCTGCACTCAGGAATCACCCCTGGCGGTGCTCGGGGACCATATGGGATGCCGGGATCGAACCCGGGCCGGCATGAGCCGGCCGCTGCAAGGCAAACGCCCTACCCGCTGGGCTATCGCTCCGCCCCAGAAGTTTTAAATTTTGATGGAATTCAGTTAATTTTGTTGTTATTTGTGCTCTTGTAATCACATCAGATGAATTCAGTGTCTTGAACTTTATAAACCCTGTGTTTTTTTTCTGGTGTTTTATACTTTTAGCCTGTAATTTAGGTATTCATCCATTATGAATATGTTTATATGAAATAGAAGATTGCGGTCTAGCTTTATTTTTTGCAGTTTTCCTAGCACATTCGTTAAAAGATTGTCCGTTCCCTATTAAAAATGTTCTCAGTGGCATTGTTAAATCATTTAACATTTATCAAATATTTTTTCTTTTTGATTGGTATTTATGTCTGTCTTTCTGATTGTGGCTTTTAATTGCTATAGCTTTGTAAGTTTATTTGTATCACTTGCCTTCCGTTCATCAATTTGCTTGAGCGGGCGCCAATAACATCTCTATTCATTGGGAATGAGGTCCATTATTCTTACTGTTTTTGACATATCGAATACACCACAGGTAGCTTGCCAGACTCTGCCGTGGCTCTGGGTTCATCCCAGGGAGCCCAGTCTTTTTCTATGTCAGACCATCAACCATCCAGGGCCTACGGGGCAGAGCCCTGGGTGTGTCTTGTATCTGCCACTTGCTGATGCAGCCGGGCACCACAGCCACACTTGCAACACTTCAAGGGTGTTTGTAAGTTAAAATCAGGAATAATGAAAAATTTTTTTCAAGATGGTTTTGGATAATTCGGTTTCTTAAAAATTTTATATGGATTTTAGGAGGTAATTTTGTATTTCTGTAAAAAAGTCATTGAGATTTTGTCAGTGATTGCATTGAGTACAACTTAACAGTATTAAGTTCAGTTATCTTTGTTTTTTCCACAGTTAAAAATAGTCTATCATTGGATTTCAGTCATACAATGTTCTAAAACCTGACCCTTCAGCCAGTGTACATTTCTCACCACCATTGTTCCCAGTGTCCCTTCTGTCACCTCCCCCATTCTGCCTCTATGCCAGGCACTTTCTCTCTCTCTCCCTCTGTCTCTCTCTCTTTTCTTTCTGCATTTTGGTTTGTCTATGTCATCTCTAATTTCCACAATATTTTATCATTTTTAGTGAATAATATTGGTAACTGTTATTTATTATGTTATCTTTTTAGTCATTTGTATTACAGTAACTTGTTTTTGGATAGGTCAGGATTTAGGGCTACAGGGTTATAGTAATATACAGTGTGTGGGGCACTTGCTTTGTATGCACCAACTCAGATTCAATACCTGACACCACATGTGGTCACCTGAGCTTAGAGTTGGGAGTAAGCCCTGAGCGCCTTTGTGTGTGGCTCGGAAACCAAAATTAGAAAAGAAAAAGAAAAAAAAAGAGGATGGCAACCTCGTTTTTTTGGTGGGTTTCCTTTTTGGGTAATGTGTGACTTGTATTTATATATGAGTTCAGATGGGTGTAAGATCATGCTAACTGTGAAAAAAATTTTCCCCCCAATTCTGATGCCGTTTCCTTTTGACTACTCAATTTTGTTCCTGATCCAAGAGGAAAAGCTTTCAGGCCTTTCATGGGTGACTATGTCTTTCGTTTTCATTTAAAGTAGCAATTATTCTATTCCTAGTTTTCTTAAATTGTTCTTGTTATGAAAAGTTTCAGCCTTTAAGAGCTTTCTCTGCATTAGTTGAAACAGTCATGTCATTTTCTTTCATTCTTACAGTGTGGTATATAACATTGCTTTTCATTCTTGGCATCATTCTGGTTTTTCAGTATTAAAAGGCGAAAAGATTTATGTGACCTAAAAGAAACCACTGGTTTCATACATTTTGGTCATAGTGCAAAAACACAATTTAATAGACTGATCTGAATTTACTTTGGTAGCAGTCTTAAGAAATTTTTTCAATAATATTTATAGAAGGTCTGTAATGTTTCTGTTTCTGTTGTTGACAGCTGGTCACACCTGACAGTGTCCTGGGTCTCCACTCAGATCAGCCCTAGAAGGTTCATAGGTAGCACCAGGGACTGAAATGAGGTCTGCATATAAGGCAGGCACTTAGCCTCTACTGTGTCCCCTGCCCAGTCTATAGTTTTTCTTGTTTTGGGTTTGGGCTTGGCCTTCAATTAAAGCTGTTTCATTAAATACTTGTTTCTTCTCTTCAGGTTTTTTTTTTTTACAGGTTTTTAATCTGCATTGTTATAAATCTTTATAACAATTCATCATTAAAATTCAGTATCTGGTCTTGGGCTTTTCTTTGTTGGGAGGTTATTAATTCAGCTCTTATTAATGATCTCATAAAAACCATACTAAGGTATCTGAAGATTTTGTTTCATTATTCAGTCATGGTAGTTTGTCTGTTCTAGAAATAGCATATTTTGTCTGAGTTATTGGAATGTGTTGAAAGGTATTTTCAAAAGTGATGTTTAGTGTAAGTTTCATAATACACTGTGGCATTTGGCTTAAGATACCCTGTGATATATATATTATAGTGCTTTTTGTATCATTTGTTTTGTGATTTTCCTAACAACCCAGTGGATAAATGGAACAACTACTGTTTAACTTTTCAGATAATCTAAGTCCTCAAGATTGTATAAATGTTTGTGACATCTATACAAGCTACAGAGCACCAAGCTTACCTGATCTTTCTAATAGAAATATACAAAAGATAGGGGCCGGAGCGATAGTCCAGCGGGTAGGGTGTTTGCCTTGCACGCGGCTGACCCGGGTTCAATCCCCGGCATCCCATATGGTCCCCTGACCACCAGCAGGAGAGCCAAGAGTAACCCCTGAGCATTGCCGGGTGTGACTCCCAAAAAGCAAAGGAAAAAAAAAAAGAAAAAATATACAGAAGATAGAATATAACAGTGGTTCTTCAAAGTGGGAGGGATGTTGAAATTTGGAGAATGTATGTGTTTTGGTATTTGTCAGAATGGAAGTATTGAGATAGAATAATACCACACAATAATATCCTCTTTATTACCTTCAGTTGAGAAAAGCCAAATACTTTTTGCTATATCTAAGAAGCTAGCCAGGTTTAAAAAAATTTTAAAAAACCTTTGTTTTACCTTTGTTGTTGTTGTTGTTGTTGTTGTTGTTGTTGTTGTTGTTGTTGTTGTTGTTGTTGTTGTTGTTGTTCTTGTGGACTGTATCCGATTTTACTCCAGGACTCCACCTGGCTCTGTACTCAGGTCATATTTTTTGTGGTCCTCAGGGGACCATATGCAGTGCCGAGGATTAAACATGGTTATGTTGTGTGCAAGGCATGCACCAAAGTATCTTTTAGCCTGAAGTCTTTTTTTTTTTTTTTGGTCACACCCGGCAATGCTCAGGAGTTACTCCTGGCTCTGCACTCAGGAATTACTCCTGGCAGTGCTTGGGGGCCATATGGGATGCTGGGGATCAACCCTAGGTCGGCCGCATGCAAGGCAAACACCCTACCACTGTGCTATTGCTTCGCCCCCCTAGCCTGAAGTCATTTTGGAGAAAAACAAAATCTGAAGGTTTGCTTAGCTCTCCTTCATTTTACCAGTAGAATTTGTCTTCTGTTGAACCTGATTTTTTGCTATCACTTTTCATTTTCTTATTTTTGCACTTTATGGTGACAGAGTCAATAGTAGAATTACTGCATTTAGCTATTTGTTTATTTTTCAGGTTCCTAGAAGTCAAACAAAATTGACAATAATGCTTGAAAAGCTGGGAATGGATTATGATGGTCGGCCCCACAGTGGTCTTGATGACTCTAAGAACATTGCTCGAATAGCGGTTCGGATGCTGCAGGATGGGTGTGAGCTCCGCGTCAACGAGAAAATCCATGCTGGGACAGCTCATGAGCGTGTCCTGCTCATGTCCGACAGAGGGCACTCCAGCTCCACAAATGCCGCATTCCAGGAAATGACAGCAGTGTTTGTTCCTGCATTGTTCACTCCTAACTGGAGTTTTTGCAAAGAGGTAGCAGAGGAATATTTACGGAAACTTCAGCAGTGCAGAATTTCGGCACCTTAAACATGTACAACCTTACTACAGTTGTGGCTATATATGTGTGGGAGCAGACTCCAAGGAGGGCATAAAGAATTTTTTTGTCACCAGCACTTTCGATACAAGCAGTGTTTGTTACCCAGTAACACTTGCTGCTTAGAACTGAATTTTATAATTTCAGGTGTCTGAGATTCCTGTGGTTTTAAAATGAAAAGGTTTGTTAGCTTTGAGTGTCATCATGGACTTTTATAGTGTTGGATTATTTCTACATTTGCATCTTTTCTTAAAATACAGAAATGATTGTAAGGGGTGGCTTATCTAGCCTTTGGATTTTAAGACTGTCTTATAAATATTTGAAGTTTGATCTTTAGCTGTGTGTGGTAATTTTCCATGAAGTAATTGACACACCTAACTGTCTACATTTGTTTTCAGTTCCTAATAGGAAGACTTGTGATAGAATGTAGGCCAGGTTCAGCTTCAGTTATTGATGAGAATTAATGGAAAGTCAGAAGAAAATGCCATTTAAAGGAATAGAAAGGCTTTACTTTACACTTCATAATATGTAGCTAACTCAGTGGCGAGGCAACGGTTGCCAGGATTTTGGTTTCCCTCCTTCCTGGGAAATGTATCTGCCTGGATTCCCTTATTCTTAGTGACCATGCTTTGAAATAGTTTTAAAATTAAAGATCACCATTTCATTTTTACATCTGTATCCAGTGCTATGGATTAGGCTAATAAATAATGCTTTCTAACAAATCTTATGTTTTATTACTAAAGATTGATTTTATATAGTGCCCAGTCTATGTTAAATAACTAATTCTTTTTTTTTATTAATTTTTTATTTTTACAATTACAAAGATATACAATTAAAAAGTTCATATTTGGGTTTTGATCATACAGTGTTCCAGCATCCATCCCGCCACCAGTGCCCATCTTCCACCACCAACGCCCCCGGTTCCCTCCCCTCCCCAGCCCTCCTCCATGGCAGGTTCTTGATTTCTTTCCATTTCTCTCTCTTTCTCTTTTCCTTCCCTCCAGACTATGGATTACAGAACATACATTAAAGGGTTGTTGTCATGTGTATCTTTTTGCCTCTATTTAATGTTCAGTTCTAGGTTGGCATTAGTACTCTCGACGATTGTTAGCACACTGTTCCATTTTCTGTCTTACCTAGCCTCTGACTCCCACACTTTTTGTGATAATTTCCACCTTTGACAAGACCTCCTGATATATGTTTCACTTGACCTTGGATATTGGTATCATATATGTACCTAGTTATTTTTGTAAATAACTAAGTCTTATGAGCTTCGAAACCAAAAATTTGATCGCAGGGGGGCCGGAGCGATAGCACAGTGGGTAGGGCGTTTGCCTTGCATGCAGCCAATCCAGGTTTGATCCCCGGCATCCCATATGGTCTCCCAAGCACCGCCAGGGTATATTCCTGAGTAAAGAGCCAGGACGTTCTTGTGCATCATCAGGTGTGACCCCCAAAAATTTTTTGATTATAGATAATTAAAGTTGTAGAAACTGAAAGTACTTATTTCAGAATTGAACTATCCCATATAACTGTCATGAAACACTTCTGTTGGTGTTAGTTGCTTTTATTATTTTAATAATTGTGATGCTCTTCTATTTTAGTTGTTTATATTTAATAATAACATGAATTGTACGAAGATTTCCTGTCTTAATGCATAGAAGAGTAAGCATATTTCTCATGGTATTCTCTACATAGTTCTGTTGGTTTTTTACTTGAAGAATTTTTTGCCTTGAGCAGTAAAATATGAGTATAATAAAGGATAAATCAGAGAGCTCAAGGTTATGCTATATCCTTAGATAATCTGATATGATTATGGTCACATAAGAATATAGATGTTAAGGTTTATACAGTAAAGTGTACAAGTGAAGTAAATGGATTTTTTGCTAAGATTTTTGTGAACTCCAAATAGCACCAGGTAATATACTTAAAATATTTCTGATCTGAAAATCAGAAAGAATTCCCTGCATATTTTTTCTGAGGTATTATGCCAGGATAATGGTAGAGACAGCAGATAACTTCGGAGATATGGTTACCCAGTGCCCACTGGGTAGTGTTTTAACCTTTTTATACCTGCGGACTCTACTGATTGGGTGATTTTTTTTTTCCCCAACTATCTGCCTTGTCATAGAATTCTAAGGTCACGCCTTTGAAATGTAGTTACCCTCTTAGAGCTGAAGAAACATTTGGAATGTCCCTGACAGTGGCAAAGAAAATCTCTGCATTGCTCTCCTTTTTTCCTTTTTACTGTCTGGCTAATATTTTTTATTTATGCTTATTGCCTGAGTATCAACAGGCTTATTTTGGGTTTCTTTTTTAAGATATTGAATTCTAAAGAACTCTCACCTATACTTTTATTGAATTCAACCAGATTATCTAGTGATTCTTTACTATCATAACTCTTTTTTTAAAAAAAATTGATATTAATAACACAAATATGATTATATATCTAAGTATAAAGGTGGTAATTTAATGTACGTGCTGGGCAGGTTTAATATGTCGCCTCACATAGCTTTATGTGTGTGTGGTAAAAAAATAGTTCCAAGTCTACAGTTGTGTATATTAACTTCAGTTGCCATAAGCTTTATATTAGTGATCACTTGATCACTTGAATCCCGTTATTCATCGATTTGCTCTAAGCGGGCACCAGTAACATTTCCATTGGACCCTATCACGTGCCAATGTAGCCCAATGGCATCTGGTTAATTCAGGAATATGAAGAGCCTCAAACCGTTCCTTCAGGGTCTTTACAAGGAAGTCTGACCATCTTGTAGGTGGGCGGCCACGTGATCTTTTGACATCCCATGGGATCCAGTCTGGTACGGCTCTAGTCCAGCGGTTGTCTCCCAAATCGCATTACATATCCAGCCCATCTGATTTTCGATGCCTTGGCAAGCCGAGACAGCGTCCCTGATTCTGGAATAGCGACGGAGGTCAGAACTCGGATTCCTTCTCTCACTTGAGTGAGGCGTGATATTCCAAGCATAGCTCTTTTAATTCTCTCTCTGGGAGACCCGAATAGCATTCTCATCCTGCTTTCATAGGGCCCAGGTCTCTGAGGCGTATGTTAATGCAGGGAAAACGGTGGAATCAAAGAGATGTCCCTGGAGCCGGAGGTTCTTTGTCCTTTTTAGCTCTTCTCTTCGATGCCTCTGAAGGCATTCCATGCAGCTCTCTTCCTCCTGCGCAGCTCAGGTTTTAGGTCATTCATCATGTTGACTTCTCGACCTAGGTACACATAACTGCTGCATTCAGAGATGTTTGTTTCATTGAGAGTGAATGGGTCCTCAGGAACTAGTTCATTTCTCATGAACATAGTTTTATTCAGATTCAGCTGTAGACCTATCTTTCTACATTCTCGGTCAATGTCAGCCAGCATTTGTGCCGCTTGGCTAATGTTTGGTGTTATTAGAATGATGTCATCATCGGGCGGAGGTGGTGTAGTTGCCGACCATCTATCTTCACTCCCATTCCTTCCCATTCTAATTGTCGCATGATGTTCTCGAGGGTGGCGCTGAAGAGTTGGTGAAATGGTATCACCCTGTCGAACCCCTCTTTTGACATCAATGATCACTTCTTTGTAGAATGGTGAGATTCTGGTGGTGAATCCGTAATACAGCTCATGAAGGATCTTGATGTATTGGGTTTGAACACCCTGTTTGGTTAGGGGGCTTCGATGACCGCTTCAGTCTCCACAGAATCAAAGGCTTTCTATAAATCAGTGAACGTGAGACAGAGCGGCATCTTATACTCCCCTGCAACCTCAATGAGCTTGGTTACTATCGACCAAGATAGGACCTAAAAGATCGGTTGAAGAACTCCACGTGGGAAACCCATGGCCCAGGAATGGAACGAACAGGGTGAGAGACTATCTGGAGTTCATGTCCACCAAGACTTCATTCATGGGAACTCACAGTTCCAAGAAGGCTGAAGCGAAACTTTGACATGGGAATCTCCTCGTGGAAAGTTCCACAATGAAATTGACCACATCATCCTCAGTCAATGGTTTTGTCTGACCGATGTTGCCGTTGACCCCTAAATTCCAAACAGGATTGGACCACCATCCCCTTCTGTGAAAAATTCTACTTTCCGTAACGGGGGAGAGAAAAGACCACAAAGTTTAAGAAGAGAACTCCCAGAATGACCACCAACTGGGAACTCTTTGGCACCAATGCAGCAACATGGGAAGATTACCACCAATGACTCCACCTCGGCGAATATAACTGACTGGTTCAGCACCTCCATGATTGAGCGAAGAATGCTGAGAGATTGAAAGACAAAAAAAGGACGCCTGTCTTCAGAAACTCTCAAGCTCACTCACTAATATGGTAAGGAGCGAGCCTCAGGAGACCAAATGCTAACATCCAAGCTGCGAAAGGGTGCAGAGAAGTTTTCTACCGTTAAAGAAGACCCCTAAAGACAGAAGAGCAGAAATACTGGAAGATGCATCAGAAGCCTGTCCTTCGCCAACTATAAGACCAAGATGACTGCCCTCCCACGCCCCAGGATGGATCTATCGCCATCTCCACAAAGGCAATGGAGGGAAGTATTAATCCAGGACTTCTAACCAAATCTTTGATAGCCTTGATCCGCCTGCCCCAAAACCAAATCTACGTGATGGATATAGTCATTCTTAGCGTTCTCTCCCTCTTCCTGAAATCCGACATGCCATCTCGTCGGTAAAGCAAGGGAAAGCACCAGGCTCCAGACAAAGCCAGGTCCTGAACACCTGAAGAATTTGCTATCAGTACTTCATCAATACACTAGCTCGGCCTTCGCATGCTACCTGTCCGCCTGCATGGTGCTCTCCTCCCCAATGGAAAATCAGCAGGACAGCAACTAAACTCCAAGAAGGGAGACATTCACAACATCGCAACTATCGCCCCATCTGCCTGTTGGGTCCGGTCATCTACAAGTTGATTACATGAGTCATCCTGAATCAGGGATTGGCAGAACACTGTATGAAGGACAACCATGAAAGCAAGCTGGCTTCCG